>JACCGJ010017643.1:0-20040 GCA_013407085.1 Atriophallophorus winterbourni
TAATGCGTTGCATTGCCCTTTTAGTACTTCCAATGTGTCCATCAGTAATTGGTCGTCTAATGATGAAGCGGTCGGGCTTCTATAAGCACATGCAAGTGCCAGTCTTCTTCTAGCGACAGTAAGAAATACCGATGTAGTTGGATTGAGTGAGAAGCGATCTTTATCGATGTCTCACTGTGGGGGAGATCTTCGTTTATCATAATTGCCACTCCCCCTCCCGTAGCACCAGTATCCCTATCCTGACGATAGATGGCATACTTAGTTGATACAAATGACGGAACATGATCATCTGGTTTCAACCATGATTGGGAGATGGCAATTATGTCGACCTGGTTTTCCTGTGTAGCAAGCTGCAGCTCACCCCATTTATTACGTATACTGCAAGCATTTGTGTACAGTACACGGGTATTTCTATTCTGCGCACATTTTAAACTAACTTTACTCGGGGTGGGAGCACCCCATTTTTTGAAACCGGAGAAGTTGATAAGTGGCTAGACTGCCCTTGCGAACGAGCTTGCACCGGCCTAATGGCAGTTGTACATAGATTTTCCTCGTTCAGAAGCCTATTGAAAAGCGAGTTTTTCATGCGCTCGTATTCTACTGGCTGGCCATTTTGGAGTACATCTTCAATGACAACTACTGCAGATGACTTAAACATTTCATGGTGCCTAAGGTTGATCCCTTTTATGAGAGTTTTCAAGCCAGTCATGGGCGCTTTTGAACGTTTTCCATGAAAATGTGGTTGAGGCCCCTTATCCTGGACAACTTTGAAACGCCCTTTGTGTAGCGTTCAAGGTAAGCACTTTTTAAAAGAAGCGTATCCCTGTCATGCTGGTTCATAAATTCTACCAAGATCGGACGAGCGCTACTTACAGTTGGGTTCCACCGGCCTACACGATGGACCCTTTTTACCTGGCAGTTAACTAGCGCAAAATGTCTTGAACCCTGGAACGGTCCATTTGGCGCCGGAATTTGCTTTCGCGAATCAGCGGCTCTTCCCTATTTAGGATGAGGAGAGTACTAGATGGACTCGTATATAAAACCGTTAAATAACTTTTGTGGATGTTAACCGACTAACGCATGAAAGTATGAAGCTGCTATCGTTTTTCTTGTGGAATTTGCAATCATCTCAAACTAGATCTTTTCAGTTCAGTTCAGTTTGCACAGGGCAGTATGTGGCTAACGAGCCAGTCAAGCGTCCAGAATTTCTTTCGGTAGAAAGCAGCAGAAAAGCACCCACCACTGCCAAAACGTTCATTCTTTTTGTCTTTTTGAAATCTTCGACGATCGTGACGCCAAGAGATTATCCGGGTTGTATTTAGGAAGCAAAGCGCTATAACCGATGCTGGAAAAAGTAAAAGCAGTTTCTCTTCACCAGCACGGTGAGAGGTCAGCTGAAGTAGCATCGTGTATAATAAATAATAAAAACATAGAGAATTCTAGTCCTCACTCTATTTACGGGACAACGCTAAAGGATCAACTACTTAAGCTTTTATAGCAATTAAGTAGAGTATTCAGGAAAAAAACCTACCCCAGTTGCTGTCCAAATCCTGCCTAAAACTCGAGACGGTACTGGAGGATATTAGTTCTTCTATAAGAATGTTCCAGAGTTTTACAACCCCAAGGATTGAAAAGTGTCTCCTGGAGTCTAGCTGACATCGTTTCTTAGCAATTCTTAGCCCCGGGTGCCCAGCTTGGGGCTTAAGGTAAAGAAGTCGTTCATTGGCACGCCAATCAAACCCTTCAAGATCTTAAGGTTTCTATTAAGTCACCTCTCAAACGACGGCGCCTATGGGAGAAAAGATCGGCAGACATTAGGCGCGCAGCGTACGGTTTCCCTTGCTGACACTCAATCATGCGAGTTGCGAGTTGCTGTACGCTTTCAAGTCAAAGGATGTCATTTTTGTACTGAGGACACCACGCTCTAAGACATTATTCGAGATGCGGCCGAACTAATGTCTTGTACAGTGGCAGGAATACATCGGGTCTTCTGCTCGATATCACTGATTTCAGCCGAGAAAGTACCTTTCGTGCATGCTGAGCCGAATCGGCACAGTGGTCCTCCCATTTGAACTCAGCCCTAACCAGTACTCCCAAATCCTAAACACAATGTGTTGCGGTAACACTGAGAGAATTCCCCGCCATCTGTACCGAAATCGTATCTACCAGTGCTGACAAGAGTTGGCACTTATTTAGGTTCAGTGGGAGATCCCACTGGTATGACCAGTTTATGACCCGCTCAAGGTCGTGCATCAAGGTATCTTCATCCGTTGATCTGATGAACCTCACATCATTCGCAAAAATGAAGCATAGACACTTCAAGGCTGACGACAAAACATCAATGAAAATAAGGAATAGAAGAGAACAGATTACCGAACTTTGAGGGATTCCATTGATCGCGTCGGTTTGACTAGACAACGTGGATATAACCCGAAATCTGAATATCCTACCTGTAAGAAATGCTTTTATCCTAGAAAGTAGACTACCCTGTATGCACTTTGCTGCTAGCCTAATCTATAGAAGGCGATGACTCACGGAATCAGAAGCCTTGCTAAAATCTAAGTAGAGGGCTTCGACTGGCTTTCCTCCGTCAAGCATTTCAGTTGCAGTATCGAGAAAACTAAGATGATTTTGTGATAAAAAAAACACAAACAATTTTTGGAAAAACATTTTGAAACACGAAAAAGAGTTTCTTTTGCATTTTTTCGTATTTAAGGAAATATACTGCTGTCGATCGTCTTTTCATTCGATTGAACATGCAACATGCACTAACTCTCTCACCTTTCGGTGATGAGACCTCTCCCATCTTCCATTCACAGTTACACACGCCTGTGTTACTTACGAATCAATCCTTGTAGTGGCGGGTGTTCTCAAACACACCTCCGGAAGAATCTGGGCACTCGTTTCGACTTCGTCGACTATCGCCCCGTGTTACTGATGCCTTTAAGTAATTCATGTTGAGTTACACTCAACAGAGAATGCCGACTAAGATGCTGACAGATTTTGTCACGCAAACGTTTTCTAGTACTTTTGAGACGATGCTAGTCAGGCTGACAGATCTATAGTTCCCAACAGTTGACCTGCAGCCACCCTTGTGTATTGGCACGACTATAGCTTCCCTCCACTTACTGAGAACAACTCCTAGTTGCAGGCATGAATTAAAGATCTGGCAAAACAGTTAGGTAAGCACTGAGGCAAGATTTTTAAGCATAATTGAGTAGATGCATAGTTGTGCATTTGGATGTGAACTCTTTTATATCAATCTAACTGATAAACAATTCAGCCACTTTCTCGAAGTACAGAACTTTGACGGTTTCATCGATCAAATCCCACTTGTTTATGCTTTCCAAATACAATCGATACTCTTCGAGACAAACACGTTATCTTGGTTCAAATGCTCAATATAACATGGATATCCGTCACATCGATGGTGATTGCAAAGTTGTCGCTCTCTTACCCGAACTCTGAATTTCCTACCTGCAAGAAAGGCCCTATGCTCCAACAGGAGTTCACAGAAATAAGTCAAGTCAAGTCAAGAAAGGCCTTTATTCAAGCAAGTAGGCTACACCGTATGCTTTTGGCTGCTAGCTTAATCTTTAGAAGGCGATGATTTACGGGAACGAAAGCCTTGCTAAAGTCTAGGTAGATAGCTCAGACAGGATTCCCTTCATCCATCCTTTTAGTAGCAGTAGGGAGAAAACTGAAATGTTAGTCAAACAGGATCTACCCTAAGAAATACATTTTGAGTTAAACTCAAAAGAGAATGCCAGAAAGATGCCGACAGTATCAGTATCACTGAGCGATAGTCGACAAAGTCGAACCCAGTGCCCAGATTCTTTTGTTGATGTGCTTATAAACACCAGCCCGTACAAGGAAAGATTCTTTGGGAGCACAGACGTGAGTAACTGCGAATAGAAGATTGGAGAGGTCACATCACCGAATGGTGAGAGAGTTAATACATGTTGCATGTCCAATCGAATGAAAAGACGATGGACAGCAGTTTATTTCAACAAAAACGAAAAAATGGAAAAGAAACGCAGCAGCACATTAGTCAGCCCACTCAAAGTTTGCGGAGAATATGATTCATAAGTCCTTAGTAGATTTTACCCTATAGAACTTCGTGTGAGCTGAGGGCGTAGAGACAATCATGTGGCCTGCCAGTTTAGAGAACAAGTGATTTCTCTCTAGGTTATGGGTAAGTTCCCACTTAACCGCCTATGCCGTCATAGCTTCTACGTCACTTTTAAGATTGGAGTTATCCGACTTAACGACAATTTTGACGTCTTCAGCAAACATATAACAGGGTGAGCGCTGTTGGTTGGTTAGATCATCGAAGAAGATGAGAAACATCAACGGCCTCAAGACTAAGCCCTGAGGAACCCCTTCCGTTTCATGTGTACATGCGTAGTATGTATCATCTATCCTGACAGTAAAGAAACGGTCGCGAAGGAATGATCGAATCCAGCCCAGTAGGTTTCCTGATACTCGTATGTCTGAGAGTTCGAGAAGCAAGAACCTGTGGTTAACTGAATCAAAAGACTTACTAAAGTCGAGATAGAAGACTTCTACAGCTAGATCATCATCCATCTTCTTAGTGACCTTGTTTAGAAAGCTCAACAAGTTAGTAAGACATGACCTACGTCTTAGAACGCTAGAAAGGAAAACGTTGCGTAATTCTGGAACGCCGGAAAAGCTCCTTTCTTATGGATATGCATTACAGCGGCTGTTCTTCAGTCCAATGAAGGGTACCCTGACTCAGAGATGATGTAACATGTTCTGTGATCGGCGCAGCTAATATAGGAGCTAGCACTCTGATCATTCGTGGATGGATGTTATCGGGCCCTGTCGACTTGTTGTATGCTAGGCTGTCCAATATAGTCAATGGTTCAATGGTTTATTGTGGTGTTAAAGCATAGCCTAATAACCACAGGTTGCTATGTACAGTGTGGTTGAAATAAAATAGTAAGTGTCATCTGTTCGGGGACGGGGAGGCCTTATAGCGGGCCATACTCGCTTTGGAATTGCGCCTTCCTTATATTGCGAGGCGGTAGCAGGAGAATACGGAGGCATCGGGGTGGCGTTAGACCTGGAAACAAGTTAAACTGACAGGTGGTTAGGAAGGGAATGAACGGAGTAGTAAGGCAAGGAGGAAAACGTACCTGAAAAAATGAAGCTAATACGCGATGCGGTGTAGTGGATCAGTGCTTATCCGAGAACAACAGCAATCGGACAGACAAGGCCTCAAGGTTTGTTGTTGTGGAGATCATTTAAATGAGCGTCCAGACTCCGTTTAAAAACCTCTACGGATGTTGCAGATAGGACTTCCTGGGGTAGACTATTCCAGTGAGTACATATCCGGAGGGAAAAGGAATGCCTGCGACAGTTGAGGCGTGAGTGTTGATATGAGAGTTTGAGTGAATGGCCACGAAGATGTGAAGTTTCACGATTAAGGACGAGAATGTGTTTACAAGGGTGATCAGTGGATGAGAGGATTTGGTAGGTGAGAATGAGGTCACCACGGAGCCTTCTGTATTTAACTGAAAAGAGATTGAGGGAGCGAAGACGTTCAGGATAAGGATACGAGGCCAGACCTTTGACAAGTTTTGTGGCGCGTCGCTGGGGAGCCTCAAGAAATCTTTGGTCCTTCAGTAACCACGGGCACCAAACTTGAACGGCGTATTCGAGAGGTGGACGGATGAATGTTTTGAGCAAAAGCGACAAACATTGAGGTTCAAATCTGCGAAAAACACGTTTGAGAAGACCAAGCATGGCGTTTGCTTTATTGGCTGCTCTCAGGCACGTCGCCGAGACTGACATGTTGGACTGCACGATAATGCCTAAGTCCCTTTCTGAGGAAGTCGTCTCAATTGGGTGTAATCCCAGGTAATAGCTTGGGCTAGAGTTTGTACGCGTTGAAAGGACGCGGCATTTCTCTGTATTGAACGGTAAGCAATTTTCGAGTGACCACACATAAAGCGAATTGAGGTCGTCCTGTAGTTGATCGATGTCGTGTTGACATGTGATGACTCTCCAGAGTTTCATGTCGTCGGCATACATGAGCGTGTGGGAATCAATGGCTTGAACGACATCATCAATGAAGGATAGGAATAGGGTTGGCCCGAGTACAGAGCCTTGAGGGACACCGCTGGAAATGCTGAAACTTGAAGAGAGACATCCATTGACGCGGAAGCATGCGCGGCGATCTGATAAATAACTCTCAAGTCACTGACCTGCAATCCCTAGAGAACATAATTTGCGGAGCAAGATTCGATGGTTGACTCTGTCGAAAGCTTTCGAGAAATCTTAGTATACTAGGTGAATCTCACGTCCTTTGTCGACTTACGATGTCCAGTGGTCACGTGCGAGCATCAGGTTCGTCACACACGATCTCCGGGGACGGAAACCGTGTTGCGAATCAGACAGAAGGTGTAGTCCTTCAATGAACTGGATCAGAGAGTCACTGATAATAGATTCCATAAGTTTCGATATAATAGAGAGTAATGTTATCTGTCGGTAATTAGACACGAGAGACCGAGAGCCGCTTTTATAGTTGGGAAAGATAGATCCACACTTCCAGTCAAGTGAGACACAGCCGTTAGCAAAGAGATGCGTGAAAAGATTAGCCAGGGGATAACAGAGAGAGGAGGCACAATCGCGTAGGGTTCGGGGATGGAAACCGTCTGGTCCAGCGGAACTGGTGGTCCGTAAGTTTTTTAGTTTACGATATATAACTGTTGGTGTAAATTCGATGTCAGATAAAGTGGAACGGGGTGGGGATGAATTTACAGGAATCGTGATGTTGCCCGTAGAAGATTGAAAAATTGAGGTAAAATGAGCTTTCAGAGCTTCGGCCGCAGCTGCAGCATCCTGGGTCAAGCCTTGTGGAGTCTCAAGGATCGTAACTCCAGGTTTATCATACCTCAAGCGGTTCACATAACTAAATAACCGTTTTGGATTGATGGTAAAAGAGCTCGTTAGTCTGTACTGGTAAGCGAGTTTGTCATCACGAACTAGCGAATTGACTTTGTTACGAAGCTTCCGATAGCGCTCCCAGTTCGCAGGAGTTGGCATACTGAGATAGGTAGCCCATTCAATATTTCTTTCCCGCATCCATTTTCGAGTGCGACTACGAATTGGAGTAAAACCTCGACTTTTGATAGAAACTTCTTTGGTAACGGTGCATAAGCTTTGCAGATGCTGTAAGCGGGTCGAAAAATGAAGCCAGGCATCTTCCGCCGAAGTTGATGAGTTAATAATCCAATCTTGTTCATCAATGATAGTGTTGAGAGACGCGTAGTTTGTCCGTTTACATGAATAAATAGAGCGTGTATTTACCTTATCAGCCCAGTAAACTAGGTCGAAGTGGAGGAAGACATGATCACTGCGCCCGAGTGGGGGTTCCCGTTTGATATATTCAATCATTAATTCGTCATTGGTCAAAATCAAGTCTAGCAGTGAGGGCGAATGCTGCGAGTGAAAACGTGTTGGGAGCGTGGAGTGGTTGAAAAGTGGATGAGTGTGTATTAAGTCCAGTAGTTCATTAGATAGAGGGTCGCTAGGATATGGGTCACAGAATAGGCGTGGTAAGTTGAAGTCACCCATAATGAGGACATGTGTGTGGAAAACAGTTAATGCGTGGTTCAGATCTGTCAGCAATTGCATGTCGCGAGCCGCTGAGCTATTGGGTGGACGGTAGATGAGAACAATCAGTAACGTTGAATGAACGGATAGTTGCAGAACACAGGTAAGAGCATCGGAAGATTGAAAACCATCTAATACTGAGCAGTGTAATGATGATCGGGTGTAAAGAGCTACACCTCCTCATGCTGTAGGCCGATCTGACCGGAGGACAGTCATGTTAGTCAGCTCAATCTCACTGTCGAGGTGCAATCACTCAACCAAGTTTCTGTGACGGCAAGAATGGCATAGGGGCAAGCGGAAGTACGTAGTCTGTGTTCGTAAATTTTCCTGAGAAGGCTTTGAGCATTAGAATAGCCACATACCAGGGACTTCCGCAGAATAAGTGAAGGCTGATTTACACCCGAGCCGGTCGGGACACGACCGACTGGTTCAGCTTTTTGGATACGTCAGTAGATGCGGGTGGTAGATTTGTTACTTTAGGATTGACGAGTGAGTCACCATCGGTGCCAGTGTTGGGCAATCTGGATACAACGGTCTGTATAGGATTACGGCGTTGATTGTCGGAATATAGTCGAACATTAGGTGGAGCATATCTACGAGTTGTACGCCAAGCACTTAACGCAGGATTTACCATATCGGGATGTAGAAAACAAACCTTCAGTAAGCGGGGAGAATTACCAGAGTAAGTAACTGAACGAGGAAGACGGTAAATAGCGGTTGTGATTATATCAGTACACTCCATGTGACTATGTAGGAAACGTCACTGATCATAATCATGCTGTTTCTTATCTAGATCATTCGAACATTCGCCTCCTAGTACACCATGAATGATGATAGCCGATGGCTCTTGGTGCGTTGATTTAGAATCACAATTTTTTTGGCGCTCAGTCCATGGAACGTTCGGAAAGATCCGGATAATACTAGATTCACCGTGGAGTGAATAAGCAGACAATAAAACGTCTTAAGCTTGTTCACTCGTTTGCAAGTCAATACGTAAGAGACGGGCTTTATCGGCATGGGGGAAGATGGATGTCGGGTTAATCGTGTTATTCCCCTAGGGATCTATGGCTGAGATTTTCATTTTCGAACACAAGTCAATACACTGTTGTAGATCATGTTCACGTTTACTTTTGAACTGTGTACATGTTGACTCAGGTACATTGGTACAAATGACGGAGAATGTGTGAGGACGCGCGTTTTTGACTTTTGGCGGAGAAGTGTTTGACTGCTTTTTCTTTGAGGTAGTTGCAGTAACCGGGTCTTTCAGTGGAAGGTATGACGGAGGGGAGAGTGTGCACCCAGGGTTACATTCAACAACAGGAACTATAGTCTCGACATTGTGTACCTCGAAGGTAAGGTCAGTGCAGAGATAACGTTGAGTGAGTGCACACGCAAGTGATGGCGCAGAGGCGTTCGATTTATAATCTCGGCGTTGCACGCTTTGAAAATTCAAGAAAATCTACTGAGCTTTTTCAGTGCTTGCAATAACGGCAGATCTAAGGTCTCTTTTCGAAGCACCAAAACCGTTTGAATGAATAAATAAATAAATAAATACAATTTATAAGTAGCTGAAGGGACTTAACTAAGCCCCAATTGATCGAACGGCGTATTGTCGCGAGGGTTATTACAACCCCAGGATAGTTCGAAGTAGAATACCATTCCGAAACTCTAAAATCTCACCGGCATCACAGGACCGGTTTCGAGGTTTTTGACTCTCATCAGCTATGCGTATCCGCTGGACTCTTCGCGTTTCGAACTAGTATTTGTGTAGACAGATGGCGCAATGCGAATCGAAGTTTTCGTCTACTCGCTACTTTATAAGTAGCTGGAAGGACTTAACTGATCCTCAACTGATCGAGCGGCGTATTGCCGCGAGGGTTATTACAAACCCACAGGATAGTCGAAGTAGAAAATACCATTCGAAAACGCTAAAATTTACCGGAGCACAGGACGGTTTCGAGATTTTGCCTTTCATCAGCTATGAGTATTCCGGAATGCGTATTCTATCGAACATCCTGGGGTTGGTAATAACCCTCGTGGCAATACGCCGTTCGATCAGTTGGGGCTTAGTTTAGTCCCTTCAGCTACTTATAAAGTAGCGAGTAGACGAGAACTTCAATTCGCATTGCGCCATCCGTCTACACAAATACTAGTTCGAAACGCGAAGAATCCAGCGGATACACATAGCTGATGGGAGGCAAAAACCTCGAAACCGGTCCTGTGATTCCGATGAGATTTTAGCGTTTCGGAATGGTATTCTACTTCGAAATACATTTTATTCTTGGAAATTTAAGGCATGCTAAACATGATCAATAATTTCCAAAAGCTTTGTACAATCAGATTATAGTATGTACATTTGCAAAAACAATTTGTTCAAGGTCATTTTTCTCAGCGGAATTAAACGTTAAATAAATATAGAGTTAACGTTATTTAAAGTTGATTTCAGGTAATCGGTACGCGATCTGATATAGTACAAAAACACAGGTATTGTGAGAAAAAGTCTAGAATGTTTTCGGCAACACTGATGTTCAACGGATAAGGTCCATCTAAGGTGTGTGAAGAATCTCTATTGTTGATGTTCCAAACGTTTTCATTTTGATTGTTGTAAATAGATTGATCTTCCCTTAACATGAACCGTTTTCTTGTTCGCTAGGCGAAGGTGATTTATTCCACTAGTTTGAGGTCTGGGGGCCAGTTTCATTTTTGTGCGGATTAAGAATTTTGGTGTGGAGAAAATACTCAGAAGCAAAAGAATGATGTTTCGAACTTTATGAAAAATTTATCTAATATCAATATCCATGAATGCCATCATTATATAAATCATCGGGTAGAACATTTAAATTAATAAGATTGCGAATTTTTTCTATGGTAAGAAATGAAGCTAGATGTGATTTGAATTCATTTAAAGAGGAACTGATTCTTATATATTTTGGAAGAAGATTCCACAGTTTAGCATATTTAGTCAAGAAGAAATTGTTCCCTACTTTAGTACGAAACCTTGGTAATTTATTCGTTTTTTCACTGTTTCTCAAGCTATATTTAGAAACATGACATATATGAAAATTCGAACGTATTTCCATATTATCCGTTGACAGTATTTCAAAGAATAAGATGAGGTTATGCTTGAGTATGCGAAACCATAGAGGATCGAGCTTCAGTTGTATACATCTTTCTCTATAGGATTGTTTGGTTGTATAACCGATGATTGATATTGAAAAAGTACGTTGTATCTTTTCTAAAACTATGCTATCGGTTTTATTTATATTTGTATATATTATGTCACAATAGTCAAAAACAGTAAAAGTGAATAATTTATAATTTTTTAGTTTACAATGAGGCTGAATTATAGATCTGTGTATAGTATTCATACTTTGTCTGGCTTTGGTAATAAGGTAGCGTATCTGTTCGTTGAAAGTCAGTGATGAAGAATATCGAAATCCTAAATCACGCGTGCTATCAATCATTTAAATTGCGTTATTGTTTAGAAGGATGTCATTTATATATATAAGAAATAGTAAAAGGCCTGTATTGTCTGTGACGTGAGTTACGCGTAGTCCACCTGTTTCTTATTTCGACAAATTCAAAACAACTATTGGGACATTCTACGGTACTGTAGTTAACAACAATTACACCAAACATAACTATACAAACCCCAATTGTATAGAAACGTCACAGCAACAATGGAGCCAAATACTCCAGAATCAAATTCAATTCAAACAAAAGACGACCTGATATAAAATAAGAAGAATCTATTTACCAAAATGTCGTCCAAACTTTCTGTGACAATCAAAAATGACACTCAAAATAGCGTCCAAAATCAAGCAAAATACTGAAGCCCAAATTGGCAACCAAACTCCGCAATAATGAACGACAATGGCAGAAACAATAAATTAAAACAAACATTTGACCGAAGAAAAAAAAAGAAAAGATTTACAATAACAGAAATAATTACAAAAAGAAAAGTTTTATATCAAAATACTGTAGGAAAATAAAAAACAAGCAAAATCTATTTCACAAAATTCAGGCTTCGTAACTAGGTTCAAAATAAAAGGAATGTTGAAGGGAGAGGTAGAATTTTAACCTACTTTGAACCTCACACCTCCGACCATATTCTTTCTAGAGCTTAACTGTACAACGATTGTTCGACGAATACCCTAACAAATTCATAACAACAAATGACTTTATCTAGTGGCGAGTCACTTCCGCCACATCACATCACCATCATTGGATATTAGTAGTTTTTTATAGAGAATGCGGTTGCAAGCCGCAGACTCACCACATCCTCCGGTGCTGCTTATTGCCTTATAAAGAAGAGTTATCCCAATCCTTACCCAAGTCACCCACCTCTTCTTGGGACCCTTCTAACAAACATACTTTCTGAATATCACGCCGGATCACGCCATCCTTTGTTCGTATGCTGACCGTTCCTGCCAATAACAAATATAATCGTACCGCAAGCACTACAGCTTGTAATTCAATTCTGGGAAAAGAAACCGTTTTTAAAGGAATAACTCTAGAACTTGAAAATAAACGACGAGCAGGTGAAAGGAATTCTTTATCAAACATATGCCCATATACCACTGTTCCGTGACCAAGTTAAGATGCATCGCAAAATATATGCAAATGTATTTGCGTATCAAGCTGATAATACCCACCAATGCAACGAGGCACTCGAAAATCCTTGGTAGAGCGTAAGCATGATATTCATCTATCGAATAACAACACAGCAAATGCATTGTAAATGCTTTCCAAACTGTTCTGAAGTTCTGCGTAACGCATAAGTTGCACAAAATGGTGAAGGAGGGGCACCGGATGCACTGTCATCCGGTATGCTTTAATGCGTGACGTTATGTCGTTAATTGACCACCAAAGAAGTCCTAATGCGTCTCGGTCCGCCTGCGGCGCAGGCAATTGCAGAAACATGTCAGCTAAGTTCGTTGTCAGGTTCCGACCCTGTAACAACATGTCGTTCAAACCGACACAATCAAACACATTTGTACACATCTCCGGTCTCCGTGGATTTAGTACCGAGTTAGGTTTCAAATACTAAACACGTGTCGGACGCTCAATAGTATATGAAATATACTCGATGTGTCCGGATTCGAAGTGATGTCGTAATACTTTAACATATCGTAGAGACAACTGTTCATCTCTTTTAATACGTCTTTTTAACATGCTAAGCCTTTTAAGGCTAACTGATAATTAACATCCAATTGAATATCAGGTTTTTTCCACGGAAGGGGTAACTGAAAATGCCCGTCAACTAATGAGGAATTTTCTACTATACGTAGCGAAGATTCATTATTACGAGAGAGAATTGTATCTTCCACACAAGGATCGGCGAACTCTTCGTCATGCAACTTAGTGAGTTTGTCGAGCACATCTTGTGTTTGTGCGGTGAGAGCACTCACATAATTAACAACTGTCGAACAATCAGTTGGTCCCTGCTGTACCCATCCAAGTAACATCTTGGTAGCGAATGGATGCCTTCGACCACTTAAACATTGTTCAAGCACCCAATGCGCTTCCTGTACGTTACAGCCAATTAGCAACGTTATTTATGGCCCTACATTCTCTGAAAACTTCAGATCTCTCAAATGTGCATACCTTGCGCTGATAACATTTGTGGAATTCAGCACTGCTTCAGGTAACTTGGAAACCGTGTAAGATTCGGCAACATGAATTATTTCATCCCCGTCTAGCGAATGCATATCAAAACTTAACAACGAGCTTTTCAAGTTTTGATCTAGACCAAGTGTTGTAATCGACACATCATCTGGCGCACTAGGCATACAAAATTTCTCAACAAAACTCTGCGAGATCAAAGTTGTGTCAGAGCCATTGTCAAGTAAAGCCACGACTGGAACAAGTTTAACTGGCGTGTCAATGTCCACTGTCAGGTAACCTAAGCTTACTGCTGTACCGAGAGCAGTAGCACTGCAGTTTAGAGTTTTCAGTTGATCATTAGAGCGATTATAATGCAGCGAAAAATGATGTTGTCTACTACAACCTTCAACGAGAGAAGTATTTGTAACCTTGCAATCGAATGCCCTGTGAGACCGGCATAAGCAAATGTAACATATTCCATGATGCATAGCCATATTCCACCTGTCTTTTACGTCAGCCTCCTGATAAACAGGACAACGTTCTATTTTATGAGACCCTCTACATTGATAGCATTCTGCTAGCATTGGCCTCGGTTCCCTTGTAGTCAGGAACACCCTCATTCCTTCTAGCATTCTTGGTTTCTCCGATGGCTCCGAAGAGACAGATGTTCTATCTATTAGCATGACTAATCTGCTCCTGGCAAATCTTGCTCTACGAGATACGATCTCGGTCAGACTGGCAAAATCAACTCCTGACCCGTCAGCAAGAATTGTATCCGCTGCGTCAGCCCACTGCTGTTGTAACGCAACAAGGAAGCATTTCACTAGTCCTTCCAAAGTTGTGACTGAATTCAAATCTGCGTCACACTTCATTTGCTTCAATGTGATTTGGCAAATTTCTATTTTTATGGTCAAATCAGACAAATCATCGACTTTGTTGAAAAGTCTTCTGGCTCCATCAAGCATCTCCTCCAATGTTGACCTGGCAATTACATGCGGTAGCCCAAACAAATCATTCAAAATCATCTTTGCCCACCTATAACCCTCAGTGGGTTGTAACATGACATATGCATCAATTGCTTTCCGAGCCTTGCCTGATAATACGACATCAAATACAACAGTAGCTGGCCTGGATCCATAAGCCTCGGCTCAATGTAACATTCAAACTATTTCAGGAACTTCCAATAGTCTATTGGATTACCGTCAAAGAAGGATAATTCTACTTCAGGCAATCCGATACTCATGTTCATCTCTGGTTGCAAGTAGCTTACCGCCGAGTCGAACCCTTCAGTTTTGCTACTTGTACCGGCGATCAAGTTTTCTTCTTCAGCGACTCCTCGTCGTTTATTTGTCAATCGCTCTATCGTTGATCTAGCAGCATCTAAATCGCGCTTCAATTGCAACACTTGTTGAGAACTCGCAATGCTATCTCTATCATCATCGTTTTCTTTAGAAGATATCTTAGAAGATATCTTAGGCACACCAGATGAAACGATATACAAAAATATTCTTAAACGACAAAAAACAAATAAAAGGGGACGCCACCAAAGTTGTGAACAGGGATTGACTGTCAAATTTTCGATGTCTCGACGATCGGGGAGTTCTCCGCCTATTTTGCTCAATATAGCTTTATTTGAACGAACCAAAATGCGTATTTTCTTCGGTTGAGACAAATACTGTATTAGTCAGAAGACAAGTTGTGATGCGAATCCAAATGAAACGATCCAACTTGAGCACAGAAAGCGAATTGGTGCAATTCACGAATTGAGTACTTCTCGACAGGTTCAAGAAGAATCAAATTCCAAATCAAGTAATGTATTGTCTGTGACGTGGGTTACGTGTAGTCCACCCGTTTCGTATTTCGACAAATTAAAAAACAACGATTAGGATATTCTACGGTACTGTAATTAACAACAATTACAACAAAAATAACTATACAAACCTTAATTGTATAGGAACATCACAGCAACAATGGAGCCAAATACTCTAGAATCAAATTCCATTCAAACAAAAGACGACCAGATATAAAAATAAAAAGAATCGATTTACCAGAATGTCGTCCAAACTTTCTGTGACACTCAAAAATGACACTCAAAATAGCGTCCAAAATCAAGCAAAATACTGAATAAATAAACAAATTTTATAAATAAATAAATTTTATTCTTGGAAGTCCAAGGCATGTTAAACATGATCAATAATTTGCAAAAGCTTTGTACAATCAGATTATAGGATGTACATTTGCCAAAACAATTTGTACAAGGTCATTTGTTTCAGCGGAATTTAACGTTCAATAAATATAAAGGTAACGGTTTTTAAAGTTGTTTCCAGGTAATCGGTACGTGATCTGATATATTACTAAAACACAGCTATTGTAAGGAAAAGTCTAGAATGTTTTCGGCAACACTGATGATCAATGGATAAGGTCAATCAAAGACGCGCGAAGAATCTCTATTGTTGATGTTCCAAACGTTTTCATTTTGATTGTTGTAAATAGATTGATCTTTCCTGACCATGGACCGTTTTCTTGTCCGTTAGGCGAAGGTGGTTTATTCCACTAGTTTGAGGTCTGGGGGCCAGTTTCATTTTAGTGCGAATTGAGAATTTTGTTGTGAATAAAAAACTCAGAAGCGACAGAATGTTGTTTCGAACGATATGAACTTTTATTTAATATCAATAACCAGGAATGCCATTATTATATAAATCATCAGGTAGAACATTTAAATAAAGAAGATTGCGAATTTTATCAACGGTAAGAAATAAAGCCAGATGTGATTTGAATTCATTTAAAGAGGAACTGATTCTTATATATTTTGGAAGAAGATTCCACAGTTTAGCATATTTAGTCAAAAAGAAATTGTTCCTTACTTTAGTACGAAACCTTGGTAATTTATTCGTTTTTTCACTGTTTCTCAAGCTATATTTAGAATCATGCCGTATATGAATATTCGAACGTATTTCCATATTATCCGTTGACAGTATTTTGAAGAATAAGATGAGGTTATGCTCAAGTCTGCGAAACCATAGAGGATCGAGCTTCAGTTGTATACATCTTTCTCTATAGGATAGTTTGGTGGTATAACCGATTATTGATTTTGAGAAAGAACGTTGTATCTTTTCTAAAACTATGCTATCGGTTTTATTTATGTTAGTATATATTATGTTACAATAGTCAAAGATAGGAATGGTGAATAATTTATACATTTCTAGTTTACAATGGGGATAAATAATATATCTGTGTATAGTATTCATACTTTGTCTGGCTTCAGTAATAAGGTGGCGTATCTGTTCGTTGGAAGTAAGTGATGAAGAATATCGAAATCCTAAATCACGCGTGCTGTCAATCATTTGAATTGCGTCATTGTTTAGAATGATTGAGTTATTTTGTATCGTGCATCTTATAGGCATAAAGTTAGATTTTGCTGGTGAGAACGTTAGACCATTATTTTTTGCCCAATCTGCAAGTGCAGCTAAATCATTGTTTAGTCGAGCTATATAAGTTTGTGCTTGATTAGCTGGGAAAGTGATGACAACTTTCATGTCATCAGAGAATAAGAACAGTTTGCTATGCGAAATGACGTTATGTATGTCATTTATATATATAAGAAATAGTAAGGGGCCTAATACGCTACCTTGAATCACCCCACTGGGAATAGGTAGGCTGCGTGATCTACGGCCATTAACTTCAACAGAGTAAGTGCGATCAGTAGGAAAAGAAGTTAACCAGGAAAGAAGATTACCACCGATGCCATATGATTCAAGTTTCGATAATAATATCTTATGAGGAACAGTATCAAATGCTTTAGTTATGTCTAGGAAGACAACTACAACTGCCGAACCTTCCGCTATCGATGTAGTAATATAGTCGAGGTATTCAAGCTGACATGTAATGCATGATCTTTTATTTAGGAAGCCATGTTGAGCTTTAGAGAAGAAACTTGGAGATAAGTGATTCAAGATAGCTTTTTTTATTATTTTTTCAAGTAATCTAGATAGTATTGCTGTGTGGTTAATTGGGCGATAATTTGATACCGTGTGCTTCGAGCCAGATTTATGTCTGAGTGTAACGACAGAGTGTTTCCATTCTAAAGGGAAGATTCCAGATTCGATTGAAGTGTTAAATAAGTTCAGTAGAAGAAGTTTGAAATCGTCACCACCCATTCTGCAAATGGCTGGTGGAATGCCTGTTATGTCTGGCTTGATACTGAACGTAGTTTGATTGCAGACTTCTTTAATGTCATTCAGATTTATGCATATAGTATTTAATACACTAGGTGAACGAAATGTTCTAGTCATATCTTTATAGATGGAAGTATTGTAAGTAGTATTAAAATATTTAAGAAATTCTTCGCAGATTGTAATAGGGTCTGTTATTCTTATTTCTGCCGAATTATAAGTTCGATCCTGAATAATAAAATCTACTTTGCTGGTTGAGTTTACGGATCGTGATTTAAATAACTTGCTAAGTGATTTTAGCTTATTAGGCATGTTAGAATCACCGGCTATAAGTTTATAACGTGCTTGATGTAAAGACGTTTCAATGAAAGCTTGAGTTAATGTATTCAGATTATATGAAGTTGAGCCTGGTGGGTAGTAGATGCAGCCTATTAAAAGATCTAGCATAGGTAGTTCTATCCATAGTGAATCTTCAAGTTCTGTTAAATTCGAAGATGTTATACTATTAGCTTTGAATCTTGAATGCACATAAATAAGGCAACCACCACCTTGTTTCAGAGTGCGATTTCTCCTAAATACCTGGTAGTTAGGTATCATGAGTTTAGAGTCAGAGTGATCATCACGGGTCCAGGATTCAGTTATAAGAATAATATCTACAGGTTTAGAAGATAGGTAAGATTTTAGTATATGGATTTTAGGTATAATTGATCTAGCATTTATGACCAGAAAACGAACAATATAAAGGTCAGAAGTTAAAGGATTTGGGGTGAGTGCATTAGAGAGTTTACTATGCTTAAAAATTTAATTTATGTATTTTTGAAAAAAAGTGGTATTAGTGTTAAAGTATGGTTCATAATTGGAGCGAGAAACATAAGGATTGTAAAATAAAGTTTGGGGAATATAATTATTATAATAAGATGGATACTGTGTAACAGTAGATGAATTATAATAAGGTTGAATATTACAAAAAGGTGTAGGAGGTGGTGATGAATGGTGATAGTGTTGCTTATATGATAGGAGGTTATTCATTAAGAAACGAGATGTATCAATACGGTTGTTCAGACTGGGTGAACCACTTATATAATTAGTTGTCTGCATACGTTGTCGGGGAGGTGGTCTGATTAGTGCTTCTTTGAAAGTAGGGGGGTTTGGCAAGAGGGGTCGTGTTTGTCTTAGTTTAGGTAAACGCTGCGGGCGTAGATGCAGATGTCGAGTTACACTTACACCTTGATTATCAGGTGCGGATGTCGAACTTTGGGAACTATTAGAGTTAATTTCAATTACAGATTCACATCGCATTTGCTCGTTGGTATCTGAGGTATTGTTACTAGTATTGGAGCAGATAACTTTACGTTTTTTATAGTTAAATTTTTGTTGCATAGGTGTTAAGTCCGGTTTTAGGACCACACCCGAGAACCTAGGTATACTTTTCAAAAGGTTTTTATTATCAAGTAAATACAACGCAAAACTCTTATCTGAAAATTTTATTAAAATAAGAGTCCGTTGTTTAATTGTGTTTTTACGGAGTCAAGCTATAGTGAAACATTCAGTGGGGATGCCATATGTAGAGAATATACATTTTGTTAAATCATTTAAAGGGTAATTGTCGGCAATATTAATGATGATAACATTATTCGAGCGAGCTTCTCTTTGATATATTTCAGTGCTCATGGCTTCTATAAATTTATTTGCTTGAATCAATATATCGTGGTCAATACCAATATCAGAGTTCATGAGAGATAAGAGCGGTTTTAGAGAACTATAGTTGGATTTGCATGTTGCTAGTTCGTTTCTAAGTTCTGACAACTCTGATTCTAATTTTTTTAATTTGTTCAACATAATAGAAGTATCACTGTCTAATCTAACAGTACAATTACTAGGCTTAGATAATTTACGAAGCTTAAGGTCAGCTAAAGAAGAGTTGTGTATTAAACAAACAGAACTTTAGCATTTACTTACTTACCAAACAACGATAAAAATGGTAAACAACCTAATCTTGCATAAAAATTAGGGGGAGAATTCAGGAAAAAGCTTACCCCAGATGCGGTCCAAACCCTGCTTAAAACTTGCGACAGAACTGCAGGATATAAGTTCTTCTGGAAGCCGGTTCCAGAAATTTACCACCCTGAGGCTGAAAAAGTTTTTTCTGGAGTCTAGTCTACATCGCTCCTTAGCAAGTTTGAGTGAATGGCCCCGGGTGCCCAGCTCAGGACTTAAGGCAAAGAAGTCGGTCATGCTAACGCCACTTAACCCCTTCAAGATCTTGAAGGTTTCAATTAAGTCACCTCTCAAACGACGGCGCGTAAGTGAAAAAAGATCTAGGGACTTTAGGCGTGCAGCGTAAGGTTTCCCTCGCTGACCTCAACCATGCGAGTAGCGAGACGCTGTACGCTTTCGAGTTGAACGATATCCTTCTGTAGTAGTATTATAATATATATTCTTGGACATCCAAGGCGTGCAATACATTATCAGTTTATCAAAATTTGAACAGCAAAAGAAAATAAAACAGTGCAAGTGACCGAAGTGAGCGGGATTTTTAAACATTTTTTCCGTTCAATAAAGGAATGAATATACAGTAGGTGAGAGAAAAAATTTCAATGTCTAATAGAAATAAAATTTC
>JACCGJ010017644.1:0-16258 GCA_013407085.1 Atriophallophorus winterbourni
ATTTAGCGCAACTCTGAACAATTCTTGCGAGCCTTGTTCCTGCTTTCGGCAATTTTGTAGACAACTTTAAATCGCAGTTCTAGTAAACCGAGATCCACTTCACTTTCTGAGCAGGAGCTATTCTGATAGTTCCTTCGCCGACTCATACCTGTGTTGTAGCCTAATCAGTCGTCAGAAAGAAGCTCTTCTCTAAATTTAGCAGAAAGCTTTTGTCTTTGTCCACTCGATTTCTTTTTCTAAGTCAGAGGTTCTTCTTCTTCATATACGTTTTTACAGAAAGAGCATGAGCGAATCCATCGTGGGTTTAATCACTGACTTCTCCGGAACGATGGACCACCCAAACAAGTAGGTTCGGGGAGACAAACAAAACTGCTCACCATTATCTACCAAATTGACAACAGTTTAAATACGCCTGGATTTTCACCCTGACGGAGTAATAGTTCAATATTTCGGCTTGGTGAAGAGAAACCCTTTCCGTTTTTTACAGTCGCAGCTACAATTTCTGGGATAGAAGGACGGCCTGGAATAACCTGGATGTACCATCGCATACGACGATGATACCAGAGAAGAATGAACCAACTTCGGCAGTGGTGGGCGCACCTTTGAAGCTTCTCACCGACAGAAATTCTGGACGCTCGATTGGCTTATCAGCCATTTACAGTCCTGTGCCAACTGAACTGAACTGAACAAAACAATGGTTTATTACGGTAAAAGAAGCTAAGATCATGTAAAAAACCGCCGGGTATATTGAGCGGTGGGTCGAAAAAGCAAAGAAATAAAAGTTTCAGGTTCCAAGGCCTCATAGCGAGACACATTCGCGTTTAGCCTGCACCATCAATTGATTTTTGTGGCATTTGGACAGGTAAGATGTAAACCGAGAAAACGACTACCTACCACGTCCTCCAGCACAGGGTCAGTTAAAACCACGTGGGTTCTGAATTCTGATACAGAGATCTGAAAGATGAAAAACTGGCAATGTATTAGCTGGGTTATGACGAAAATGCAAATGGCACATAACCAGAACTTACCGTTTCAACGAGCTAGTGCGTTTGGAAAAATGCGTAGGGGTTGTGAAAAAATTTAAAATAGTGTTCACTTGGTATATGTCACTTGGGAGAGAGTCATTTCACGGTGAGGGAAATCAAGGATAGATTAGAATGAATGAATAAAGCGGTTTTGAAAACCGTGTCCGGGAGTGTGTTTCACTGACTGCAAACTCTCACGGAGAAAATGCTGTGTCGACATTTATACCTGCTCTGTTTACGTAACATTTTAGCACTTGTCGGTGGTTAGTGCTCGGAAAGTGAACGAATAGGGATACGCATGGATGGTAGGGGTCAGTCAAGATTCGGTGAGTAAGTAACATGTCACGCGGTGAAGAAGGTATGTAACAGAGAATATATCTAAACTTCGTAACCTTTCCTAATAAGACATGTTTTGCATACCGAGGACAATCTCTGTCGCACGTCGTTGGGTTTTTTAGTGAGAAGGGACACCTTTCTGCATAGCCAAGGATGCCAAGCTCGAACAACGTATTCCAGGAGTCAGCTGAGTCGCAATTACTTGACTGTTTTCATGTCGGGGCCTTTTATCAGCATGTCAGGGAACCTACAAGTTTTAGGCCATGATTCACCCCTTCAACTTTAAATTTGGTTCTGTCGTCTCATGAAAGAGATATTTATGGAATCAAATACCTTTCGCCAGTAGCCAAGAGAGACCACGCTGTGATTCTTCTCGATTGGTCTTTAGTGCACGCTAGTCACCAAGTGAAGATGCCCCGCAACTTTGGTCGAATGGACATCGTCCAACTACAAACTCAAGCAATGGATCTAAGTTGTGAACCAGACGAATTAGAACCCAGTGTAGAAATCAGGTGGAATAATATACACCTCTTACAACAACAGGAACGTTTTGCTCCTCAACAACCAGTGAGAGTTCGAGAAAAACCCTGGTGGAGCGCGTCTATTCGCAAGGCTATTAGATGTCGTGACCGTAGCTGGAGGGCTTACAAATTCTCTGGAAATCACAGATCTAGACTGCAGTAGACTAGAAATTCAGCTGTTGTGCTGCAAAGGAAAGCTGAATTGGACCTTGAATCCAAACTTGCCGAAGAAGTAAAAATTAACTTGAAAGCTTTTTATGGCTATGTTCAGTCTAAACGATCTTTAAGATAAGAAATAGGTACTTTAGTGCTAGATGATCGCAAAACGGTTTTGACTGCACAGGAAAAAGTCGATGCATTGCATTCATTCTTCTGCAGTGTTCATCAAAGCGATTCAGGTAACCCTTTGAAAACTCACGAGTCCAGAGCACCCCTCTTTAGCTCTGTGGATGTTAATCAGAAAATGGTCACCACAGTTCTGTCGCAGCTGAATAAAAATAAGTCGGCTGTCCCCGACGGTATACATGCGGTTATTTTTCAATCGCTGGCGAATATAGTTAGCCTTGCAATCAGCAATCTTTTTGCATCTACTTTACTACATTGTATACTACCGGATGATTGGAAACCAGCGGCGGTATTAGCTGTATACAAGAAGGGTCCCATTTCGGATCTGCGCAACTATATGCTAGAAAGCCTGACAAGCATTCTTTGCAAGTGCTTAGAAAAAATCATACGGCACCAGTTATGTAAATATTTGGTAGCCAAATCCTTATTATCCGTTGCGTTGCGCAGCACGGATTCTGGAAAGAAAGGTCCTGCCCAACTAATCTACTAAGCTTTCTTGACGATGTGACATTACGGCTCGATGAAGGTAGAGTAGTCGAAGTATGCTATCTTGATTTTTAAATGGTTTTCAACTCAGTGAACCATAGGTATTTTCTGCACAAACTGAGGATGTGTGACGTCACAGGTGAACTATATGGATGGTTAGACAGCTTCTCAACTAATCGCACTAAATATGTTAGAATTGCATGGGTGTGCTCGGAGGAATCACTGATAATCAGTGGTCCATTACTCTTTTTTATTATGTAAACAAACTGACAGCCTGCTTGAGTTCACGTTGCTTCCTGTTTGTTCATGATATTAAGATCCTAGGAACCGAGAGTAGGGATAGGATTATCTCTGATTTATAAAAAGTGATCGAGTGGACAAAAACATGGGACTTGCCACTTAACTTCGGGAAGAGCAGCGTAATGACGAATGATTTAGCGACAACCCAAATAGATGTCGGAAAAGGAACTATCAGAATAGCTGCTGCACAGAAAGTGAAGTATTTAAAGTATGCTACTCATTGTTTTGAGGCTGCAAACAAGGCTCGCGGAGAATTGTTCAGACTGCTCTCAGCGTTGTCATGCCGAAAACCTTCAATCTTCTTTCCCTTATAAAAAGTAGTTCTGCGACCTCACTTGGAATACTGCGTTCAATCCTAAGCACGGTACTTGAAAAAAGCTATCGCATATCTGGAAAGAGTCAAGCGCCTCGCGACTAGGATGGTTGGGCTTCAGACAGAAAAAACATATGAGGTCAGACTCAGGGACCTCGATCTGTTCTCACTTAAGATACGCCGGCTGAGAGGCGACCTAATAGAAGCCTTCAAGAATCCAAAGGGACTCACGGGTGGTAGTATTACTGAATTACCGAAACTTGCCCCTATGACAGCTACAAAGGGTAATTCTATTAAACACCTTAAAAGTAGGCCCATGTTGCTGTCACGTGAGCATTTTTTCAGCAACCGTGTGGTCAATTTCTGGAACAAGCTTTCAGATTGTATAGTAAACCTCCAAAATATCTTGAGCTTTAAAAGGGAATTGGACGCTAAATTGTCTACCATATTTCCGCACATTGTCTGATAATAACATAAAAACAAAAAACGTATTGTTACATTTTTTTATCTCATATCTGTCTGGGCCTGGGCAACCTGACAGCATCTTAGCCCAAATGCAGTCTATGACTGTAATCCACTTTGCCTCAACTAGCTAGTGACTTCATAAATCATACATTGTTCACGCATATTATTATAGATGACCTCTCACCGTGTTGGTGAGGCGAAACCCCACGTTATTTTCCAGGTATCAGAAAAAAGATAGTCTGAAACGTACGATCTTTATACTCAATATCGAAATGTCGGGTGCTCAACTGCATACCGTCGGAGGAAATCAGGGCGCGTGATTGGCTTTTAGCCACCTTCAGCCCTGTGCAACCTAAACTTCAATTTGAACTTGAAGTGTGGACGGATGTAGACATTCAGCTGTGTTAGGAAGAGGAATTGGTCGAGCATGCCAAAAGCGCGGCGAAGTAAGGAAAGTTTGCGGTTGGCTGCATCTGCGGATCTCTCGCATTGTTTAGTGCGATAGATATCGTGTTGATACATTCAAATACTATGTCCCGAAACATATTGGCAAACAACCCCACTCCATAATTCGCAGAGGCACGTGAAAAATGTTTGACAAACAGAGATTTAGCTTGAGCTATTCATAGGGTCGCCAGAACTAAATCGACCTGGGTAAACGTTCGGGAATTGGGGAAGCAAGTCACAAATCTTATTCGGAACGTCAACAACACTACGAAGATGAAACACGGTGTTTTTCTGATCATGACAGACAACGAAATAACTGATTTTGTCCTGGAAACCGCTAACGCTCTAGCCAGTTTTATTCGCGAGTTTTCACCCCTGAAGATGCATTACTACCATCATAATTGTGAGATTCAATTATGCTGGAGACTATGAGCGATACATGCTTCAATTTTGAAACAGTGAAGAACCAACTCCGCATGCTGAATATCAACAAGTCCCCGGCAGATGACGAAATCACACATGCATTTCTAAAGTTTTGCGGCAATCAATTGTGTGAACAACTTTGTGTTTTATTTAATCACTATTTGAGAAAGGGTGTTTTACATACTGATTGGAAGAGAGGAATCATAACACACATCTACAAAGGTGAAACACATTCTGACCCAGCAAATCACTGTCCTATTACACTACTTCCAGTGATATCAAACGTTATGGAGCGAATAGTGTGCGAAAGATTTGATAGTCATCTGGAAGCTAAAAACGTGTTGTCCAGAGAGTAACATGGATTTTGGAAGTCTCTGGATTACTTGACTAACCTACTGGAGACAATGGACGACTCGACGCAGAAAGTAGATGAAGATGGTTGCGTGCATGTGAGTTACTTGGATATATCAAAGGCGTTTGATCGCGTAGAACATTTTAAACTTCTGAGCAAGCTGCAGGAGTTTGAGTGAGAAGTTACCTTCTTGATCGCAAGGCAAATGTACGTATTGATAGTTCGATGTCTACAGAAATCGAAGCCACTAGCGGTGTTCCACAAGGTTAGGTACTTCGTCCCGTTCTCTTTTTGGTCTACATCAACGACCTCCAGAAACTTGCCACAGCCTATATGGTTCTCTTTGCGGATGTTGCTAAACTTTGGATGTGAATCACGTCAAGCGTGGACTGTTTCCGTTTACAAAGCGATTTGGATATATTGAACAGCCAGTCAGAGTAAGAGAAGCTTCCATTTAACTTTAAAAAGTGCGACATTTTGCAAATAGGCAAATATTTCCATTTTTCTCCTTGAACCTTGTATCGCGACAACTGGGATGGACAATCAAAGAAGAAGACCTCGACGTTTGGATTATGTGAAGTCTCAAGAATAGCAAACAATGCGAAGCAGTGAAAAACCGAGCTAGCCGCATACTAAGTTTGCTTCGGCGTATTTTCGGACGTTTTCCCTTTAAGCATTCCCCATTTTCATAAATACGTATATTAACCCAGTGATGGATTACTCAATGCAAGCTTGGACATCATGGCTAAAAAAGGACATCAAGCTGCTCGAATGAATGTATCACAGAGCAAATAAAATGGTTGGCTGTCTCCGTTTCCTAAAATATGAGGATTGACTGATGCATCCTAATTTATATACACTGCCTCGCAGACAGGTTACATTGAATCTAATTCTAACTTCCATTCCATGTTTGAACGCGTTTACTGAAGCTGCCGTTTCTAGCTCTGCAAAGAGTGGGTTCCACGCGTTCAATACACGGATGCTAAAGAAAAGTGTTCTGGACTCCAGCCTGAAGTGCTGCTTACTCGTGTACTAACCACAGAGGAAAACCGAAGGAATTAATTGAATCTGACATAACTCAATCCCATGACAGTTTTAAAGGTCACTTTTAAGATCACTTTTGAGCTCCCTCCTTCAAAGCGAAAAAAGTACTAATGCTAAGAGACGATTTTCATAGTTGATGTGTGCCAGCCTATCGAGCATGCCAGTGGCCAGCTTCTGTACCTCTTCTAGCTGCACAATATCCGTCTGGTAATATTTACCCCAAGCCAGAATACAGTGTTATGGATGCGGCTTTGCCTAGTAGAGGGGTAGAAGCACCTCAGATTTTCTGCATGTGGGCCCCTTGAGCCGCACCAGCACATTAGGCGATTCACTTAAAGCTGGCAGGTCTATGATTCCTAAACCATTTTTAGAGTATACACTAAAAAGTTCCATGTGGGCTTAGAGAATTGAGACAATCATGCTACCTGAGAGTGTAGAGAGCAAGTGACTGTTCTTCAGGTTATTGCCACGGTCCCATGAAACTTCCATGCTGAGAGTTTAAGTGGCAAAAGCCTGAGTTTGTCTGAATCAAAAGCCTAACTAAAGTCAAAATACAAGAGTTCTACCGCCATACAATCATCAATCCTCTCAAGGACCTCATTTATCAAGCACAACCAGTTAGTTAGTCATGGCCTACTTTAATAAAATCGTGTTGTGTTTTACTTCGGAGGGAATGTTTGTGAATGTATCCACAAATTTCGTCGCCGATCAACTTTTACATAACCTCACATACTAAGCCAATGAAGTTGACCGGCTGGTAATTTTTGTCTGCCAAATTAGCTTCTCCATCATGGATAGGCATTACAACACCACTTCATAGGAAATATACCTCGTCTGAGGAAAGTTCTACAAGTTTTGTAATCGGGGAGGTTATTCTGAGATCTAGCAATTAGAACCTTCGTGGATGCATGGTACCAGGTGCTGGCGATTTGTTGTATGCTATGTCTGCCAATATACGCTCGACATTTCGCACCTATAATGCAAGAACGCTACATTAAGGACGTTCAGTGAGTGCACAATGAGATGATGGCGCCGAGATGTGCGACTAAATATTTCGACGTTGAACACTTTAAAAATGCGCGGAAAACCTGTGAGCTTATTCTAAGCTCACAATGATGGCAGAACCATCGCTACTTCCTTAGATGCCTACTCCTTTTCGTATTGAGCCATTAGATTAAACGTAGCTGTAGTATCGTTTCGAATTAGTATTGTCCTGTTGGGATAGTCTCGTATCGAAGAAATTTGTAGCGCACCAACAAAGGCGGGCTGCTTAAATACCGTACGCTTTCGCCATCGCTTTTTAGTTCATCAATTTTTTCTCACCCTACTTACAGTTCATACACGAGTCGCAACTGATGTATTTGTGAATATATCAAAAAAATTTAAATTCTTCGTATCACTGTATTTTCTACATAATGCATCCAAACTCATCCATCTCTCACCTTATTAAATTCTCAAAAATCAAACAAGAAACTGCACAGTGAGCTTAGATAGTGATAATTCTATAATCTTGAATAAGTTGAGAAACTTAGAATCTGACATACTAAGTTTACTTAACGAAATAACAACTTCTCAAACATTCTTTGATTATCCTAAACCGTTTTTAAATTTTATAAATCCCAATTCTGTTATTGATAATGATATCATGATACAAGCAAATAAAATTGTGGAAACTCTATGCGCTGATATCAGACAGAGAGAAACCCACTCTAAGAATATCATTCTATTTGAAGTAGCGAATAATTATCCCTTAAATGACTTGAAATTTGTATTCTCACTTCATAACGCATTCCGATTGGTTGTGCTGATTTTCTCCGCTTACGCAAACACAGCACAAAACAGTGAACCCCAAATCTTATACGATTCGCGGACAAATATTTCGTGTCATATTTACTACAGACTAAAATTGTTTTGAAATCCATACCTCGATCAGAAGTAGAACACTCATCATGTACTGTTTACCATCTTATCACTCCTAATGGGTTGCATTTATTATCCACCGTCTTCAACTATCTCTAAATTTGATTCTCTAATTAATTCGTTCATTGAAGCATCCATACAACACGCGCAATACAAACTATATGTTGATGACTTTAATATGCCTAAGTTAAACTGGCACGGTCCTGCACATCGCAGTTGCCATACCCCTTTTATCAGAACGCTTGAGTTACTAGGAAATAAGCAATTTATTACCAAACCTCCAAGAAATGACAACATTCTAGGCTTATTCATCAATCTGAACCTGTCCTTAGCTCTTGCTGAACGCATCTATCGAATCTGGTAGAATCTGAAGAATGGAAACACTAAATTGTTATACGCTGATCTGAATCTAAATCGAAAGTTGTTGAATAATTCTATCAACAGATGAAAGCCGCACTTAAATCACATGGTAATACGGAAAATTGGGCAGAGAACCTGCCTTTGATCCTTCTTGGTATACGTGCTACTGTCAAAGAAGATGTCGGTTGATCTACGGCAGATTTAGTTTACGGCACTCCACTCCGACTTTCGGGTGATTTGATCGCATCCCATGATGTGGCAGCAGATATTACTGTTCCTAACTATTTCAGTCTCTTACGACCCTTCATGTGTTAATTGCGTGCCACCACAAATGACCCATACATTCGTAACGTTTACTTGCCGAGTGATTTACATTCATCTGCTTTTGTTTTTATTCGAAATAATCCCAAGTGCAAACTTCCATACACTGGACCCTTCAAAGTGAGTAGACGCTATGCCAAAAACTTCGTCATCCAGAAAAATGTTGCTCAAAATACGGTTACTATTAAAGGCCGTTTTTATTGCAGCATTGTGTGACGAAACGCCACCCTCAAACGCTCAAATCCAAAATGGTACTCACGATGTTGACCGATTTTCTTTATACCCGCCCACTGCTATTATTCCCAGTGTGCCTCAGTCAACCAATTTAACTAAGCCGTTTGAACTCTCTCACACATCTTCTGTCTTACCCTCTTCAATTGAAGAAACTCGGTCAGGTCGAAGACTCAGGTGGCTTGCAAATTTTGCTGTCTACGCCGGTTAACTTTTATTGGTTTCCAGTGTTTGACTCTCTTCTAACGCTCTAGGGAGGGAGTATCATTGTGTTTTCATCAGTGTATATTTAATTTTATTAATTTTTTTATACTACACTATTGTTATGTTTAAATGATACATGTAAATATGTAAACGAATTCAATACATTATTCATGCCGCTCACGTGTTCTTTTTGTGGACAAGTCTATCGTGTGTTATTCTTTGGGATATGTATGCCGTGTTACGTTGAAAAGTGTGTTCCGGCATACAATATTTGGAAGGCGTACGCAGTAAGTGATGGAATCTCCGCTAGATAAACACCTACAGTGTCTCAGGGTAATCTTGGGCATCCAATATGCTGACCGTGTAATTAACGCTGCCGTTAGAGCGACATGCAACAGATTACCTCCTCTTTCCGTTCACATCAAACGGTGAAGACTACAGATGTTTGGCCGCATCCTTCGTAAGACAGACTCAGCTCACACCAAACTCGTTCTTGACCCCAAACCCATTCGTACCTGGCGTCTGCGACAGGGCAGTCATGTGAAAACCTGGCTGATGGATGTGAAGGAGGATGTAGACGTTCGGGAATAAGCACTGTCTACGGCTGTCTACCAGATGGGATCGTGACTGGATTAAGATCCGCAACGATCTCGCCTCCGGGCTGGGTTCGAAGCATCAATGAAGCTGGCTAATCCACCCATGGAGCCAGCCGCACAAAATTAAAATCTAAAAAAGTAGGTATTACAAGATTTGTTGTAGCGGGACAAGGCGCAAATGAGGAAGCAAGCATGTAAAGACTCAATCTTGCGTCGCTGTGAAGTACGCAACGAGAGACTGGTGCTGACCACCATTGAGCTTTACCCATTTTGCGAACGGTTACAAGAGAAGAGAATCGATCCTGGAGTTAAAGAATGTTGCTCTCGATCTTCTTCAAAATTTAATACACATGGTTAATGCTTGGCCGTGGGACTAGTGCTGCTGCCTGAAGAAGGGTAGCGGGTCGATCTTATGGACGCGTCGTGATAGCCTAAGTGGGAGTTTACCAAAAGACAAGATTAACTTGCAGGCCAACACAACATGGTTGCTCTTTCCTAATTGTGGCAGAAATACCACTTTTTATACCGCTTCCAACAGTTGATATAACTAGGTCGAGAGTTCATGGATAGTGACCCTTGCTGTATCTAGTTGTTTCGTTTACGTGTTTGTGAAATGAGTGTAGACAGTCCAGAAAGTCGTTCGCGATCCCTCGGTCATGTGATGTTTGGTATTCCAAGTTCATGTAAACGAAAGTGCAGAATGGTCGCTAGTGCCAATCGGAGTATCAACTTCCAAATAAGGTATATATGTGCGTATATTGGAGTGAAATACATTCCAGCGTTGAAGATTGCTTTAAGACACATCGTGTTGAAAATCTCACTTGTTTAAAAAAAACCAATTTCCAGTGACAAATCAAGAATATCATTTTGAAACCAACCGCTAGAATGTTCCATATTTATCCAGTCTATATCGGGCCTATTGAAGTCGTCAAGTATTAAACAATCATATGCAACACCGTGTTATTTGATTTGCATGAGCACCTGGGGAAGATGTACATGCGGTGTGCGATATCTAACCCAAATCGTAGCAAACCAGCTGGTTCTTTTTACTTTACACCACAAAATCTCACCAATGCCGATTGCGCTCTGAAATCTATCGATAACTTCCACAACATGATTTTCTTTGAAATATATAGCAACGTCACCACTTAAACTTGAAGTCATTCTGTCAGTTCTGTGCTAGCGGTATTGAGATATTGCTCAATAGGAATATAAAATATCATAATACAAGCATATCTCACAAATAGCAACGACGTCTGACTTGCCAGATGCTACTGCAACACTTAGTTCATCCCACTCGTTTCTCATGCACATTGCGTTAAAAAAGAATTTTAATTTACTTCAAACAACGAATAGGTCTGGTTGTATTGTCGAAATTTCCATCGAATGCTCGATCTTCACTTAACTTCTTAAAAATCCACTATACTTTGATCCGTGACTCGCGTTGGGGGAACAAGTATGGTGACATAATGGCATCAGAACTAATTTGCATTTTCGGTATAGCTACGAAGAAATTGCGCGTTTTTACAAACTACCGCCAGGACAATTTTTGCATGAATAAATTATCGATTAGCGAACTGATGTGAATGCATTAGTGTATGCATTACAGAGACAATATACTGATCATGACAAATATACTATTATGAACAAAATTCTGTGAATAAAGCAGGCTACAAGGATAAGAATAATTTATCGAGACATACTGCTTGATTTGGAAGCCGATTCCCGTACCTTAATGCCATTTCAATGAAGATGTGCGAATACAATTTTTCCTGACACTCCATTATCGAGCTGGAGTACACACACTTGATTAGACATCATTGAAAGTCTTCATGATTTTGAAGATTACGATCAAATCACCACGTAATCGCCTCCTTTTCAGTTAGTTAAGCTCCAGACTTAGAAAACTTTCCTCGTTTGACTTACTCAATTGCTCTGGATTTATGCAAGTAATTAGGCATTGCACAATTCAGTGGACGTTGAACACAATACTACAAACCGGTGTCATGATTGCATTTTATGATCAATTTTTCTGGTTGAAAAAGCAATTACTTTACAATAACCTTCCGTTGAACTCTAGTACCAGTGTAAATGTGTAATCTGTTTTTAGAGACATGTCAATCAAAATAATTCTGGTAACGATAGGTTATAAATAGTTCGGGGCATAATTTGGATTGGCTCTCAGGAAATCGTCTAGTTTTAATTTAAATATAGAAAAAGTGTTTGAGCTTACCAAATCGGCTGGCAGGGAATTCCAAGCGAAACAAATACGCACAGAATAAAAATACCTGCGACAGTTCTGATTGGAGTGGGGTAATTCCAACTTGCATTTGTGACCCGCGGTTGTTGCGGTGTTCCGGTCGGTGAAATAGTATATCCAAAGGGTGGGAAACACTGTTAAGGATTTTGAATGTGAGGAGGAGGTCGGCTCGCAGTCTCCTTTGTGCAAACGTCGTCAGCTTCAGTTTACTTAGCCGGTCAGCGAATGGTAGGTTTTCGAGCCCAATGACCAACTTTGAGGCTCTGTGGTGTATGCGATCCAATAGTGAAATGTCTTTTTGAAGCCATGGAGTCCAGGCTTGTGAAGCGTAATCAGTAAGCGGGTGTATGTACGTGTTCATCATCAGAGAAAAACATCTCTGGGAAAAACGTCCGAATATCCGCCTTAACACACCGAGCATCCGAGACGCGCGTTTGTAAACGGCTTCGCATTGTAGACCATTTTTCAGGCTACCGCAAATCCAGACACCCAGGTCTTTTTTTCTTTGGTGTACTCCAGGATATTGTTGCCAAGCTTGTATGAATGAGAAAAGCTTAGCACACGACCAATGTGCATGATTTGAGACTTCTGCATGTTTAGCGGTAGGTTATTTTCAGATAACCACATTTGCACAGCATCCAAGTCACTTTGAAGCACACTGCAATCCTCGGCAGTGCTGAATTTTTTCCATATTTTTATGTCATCTGCGAACAGAACCATCTTACTGCCGCGTGGTGTTGGCAGGTCATTCATATAGATGAGAAACATTATCGGTCCAAGCACGGATCCCTGTGGAACACCGCTAGTGACGTCGATTTTCTTCGATAGTATACCGTCAACTCGAACCCGTATATGTCTTTTGCTGAGATAGTCTCGCAGCAAGTCATACAGTCCTCCAGCAATACCGTGTTTCTTTAGCTTGTTCAGCAGTAAGTTGTGATCAACTCTGTCAAAAGCTTTAGAAATGTCGAAGTAGCATGCATGAATACTGCCTCCAGCGTCCACTACACTAGTCCAGTCGTCCAAACATGTCAGCAAATTAGTTAGACAAGAGCGGTTTCTGCGAAATCCGTGCTGGGCAATTGTCAAGAGTCCGTTCGATTCCAGGTGGCGCACTACTTCTGCAGTGATTATGCGCTCAAAAACCTTCGAAACCGAAGACAGCAATGTCACAGGCCTGTAATTTTTTACTTCAGAACGGCATCCACTTTTGTACATTGGTGTAATTATTCCCAGCTTCCAATCAATTGGTACCATTCCGACTTGAAGCAATTCGCTAAACAGACGAGATAAAGGTCCCGAAAGCTGCGCATGACAGCTTTTGAGGAGCTTCGGTGAAATTTCGTCTGGTCCCGGAGATTTCTTTGCGTTTAACTTTCTTAAGTGCTGCGCAACCACCATCGGAGTAATTATTATTTCACTCAGAGTGGGACGATCATATCGAATGCTTGGTTCCTGTTCGTGCTCTGTGGATTTCGGTGCAAATACTCCAGCATAAAAGTCTGCTAACAAATCAGCGGTTTGTTCAACGGATTCTGTGAAGCCGGACGAAGTTTTCAGGGCAAAGACTCCTGGTTTAATATTTGTTCTATCGTTTACAAGTCTATACAAGAGCTTCGGATTTTGGTGCATCTGAGTAATCAATTGCGATTGGAACGCTTGTTTATCATCTCGAATTAAGCTGATAACTTTGTTTCTCAGTCGTGTAAATTGTGCCCAAGAATCAGCTGTATTGGTAGCCTTGTGAAACTCCCACGCTACTGCCCTTTGTTTCATCCACTTTTTGGTCCTGCTACGTAGCTTAAATTTGTTACGTCGAGGATTTTTCTTCGGGACAAGGTTTGAATGTTTCTCTAATATAAGTTTCAGGTGTTGTAGGAGAGAGCGCCAATGACTGTCTGAATCGGAATAATCCAACTGTATGAGACTAATGCTTTGCAGCTCTGCACAAAGGGTACGGTAGTTTACCTTTCTGAAGCATTTCATTCCGTCAAATTTGCGCCTAGCACTACAAACGTAGTAGAATTCTAGGACAACGTGGTCGCTCCGTCCGATCGGCGGTTTATAGATGATAGTTTCTACAGCGGTAGGATCAGATGTAAGTATCAAGTCCAAGGTAGACGGCCTGTCAGCTCCCCTCATACGAGTAAATCCTTTAACGTGGTTATAGAGGGGTGTGTAATCCAAGAATGCTCGAAGTTCGTGTTCAAATGTCTCTGGTGGATGATCATCACGGTTATATAGCTGAGGAAGGTTGAAGTCTCCCATTATCAAAATTTGAGTGTTATATCGCGTTGTTACATATTGCAAAGCAGTAACCAGTTTATTGTTCAGGTCGAGGTTCGCGGTTGGAGAACGGTAAATCACTCCAATAACGCACTGGTCACCAGAAGTAAGAGTTATAGAACACCAAAGCGTGTCGGGTATATCCAGATTTTGGTCATCCATAACTCTGCAAATAAATGATTGTTTGCATTAGAGTGCTGCTCCTCCGCCATCACTCAAACGGTCACGTCGAAATAAAGACATGCTTGGTAAAGAGAGTTCTAGATCAGAAAACGAGGTAGTGAACCACGTTTCTTTTATGGCAACTATGTCTGGGTTCGTTTCATCACAAATCTCGGAGAGTTCGTGCAGCTTATTGATCAGGCTGTTTGCGTTCGTATAGATGCACTTAATTGTGTTTTGTATGAGTAATGACGGGGTGTAAGCTGTTTGGTTCAGCAGTTTGCTAGAGAGACTTTGTGTGTTTGTATATAAACAATCAATAAAGTTTGTAGTGTTCATATCACGAGAGGTTATTGGGGGCCCGACTCTGTCAGAGTCGGAATGCTCACGTTTTTTTGAAGTGGCGCATGAGGTTCCAATTGAACTGTGACACTTGGCGTAGGTTGATCAGTACTATCCGTTTGCTGAGTTTCGGTTTTGATCCTGGGCAAGCTTAACTTTACGTTTTGGGGTAGATATCTTCTGTTTGACTTCCATTCGCGTTTGACATTATCGGTCATTTCGGTTGTCAAAAAGGTTAGCTTCAGAGGGCTAGGACCTTGCCCTTTATAGTTTGTAGACATCGGTATCCTGAAAGTGCTTACAAGTATGGATGTTTTAACGCCGATCTTTTCAGCTAGGTATTTCCACGGTTTGTGATCGTGCTCAAACTTTTGAGAAGGATCGTCTGCAGCGTAATCTGGAACACCCAGAAGTACGATACTTCTTAGATTATTTACCTCTCGATAATTCTTTTTCGTCCTTCGCTCCCACCATGGTAGGTCCGGAAGGATACGACTTGTAGAGTTGGAAACATCTCTAAGCTTGTAAGCATTTAAAAGTACGTTTTCCACATCCTCAGCTGATTTCAACGTTACTTTTAAAAGACTTGGATCATTTTTGCGGGGGGAATTCATGTGACGGTGTAGCCGAACAATTGATGAGCGGGTAACTATGGACAGTTTCATCTGACTACAAAGATTATGCCACTCCACCAAGTCGTGCTTCTGTTTGGCTTCGAATAGCGTTTCCTGTGACTCGGTCACGTTGGTACATATCACACTGAGGTTTATACGTGTGGGTTTTGGCTTATAGTTTGGGTCCTTGTTTTTGACGGTGGCTATGTGGATTTCTTTCTGAAATCCGCGACATGTGTGCAACGCTGGTGAATCCTTTTTAGTTTTGGTAAGATTTTGCGCAGTTATCTGGGCAAATGTCGGCCTGCTCGAATGTGACAAATTCTCTGTTGAATTTTCGGTAGTGGTCTCTGAGTGCGGCAATAATGGTATTTTTGTCGCGTTCATTATGCGTTCATTAAGTGTTATTAGGCTGGATTCTAAGCCATTTAGACGTGTCTCGATTGTGTTATCAGTGGTCTCCGCTTCAGAAGATGTCACCTTTGGTTTGTTTTTGCAAACTTGGCAAACATAACAGACACCGGGACAAATGTCTCCATTAATAATCGCTAACACGTCTGGGGTCAACGACTTATCACATTTTGCATGCACCTTTGACAAGCAGTCGTAACATGTGACACATCTCGCCTTGGGGCTTACAACCTTTCGGCAAACCGCACACACGCACCGCGGGGTGCTTTGTCTCGTTTTCAGGGTCATTCGGTCAGGAAAAATTTCAGCGCTGTTCACACGTAGTGTTTCGGCCGATCGATCAACAATGAATGGCGTGATGACGGTAAACTGCAGTGATCACGAAGTAGAGTGAAATCTGTAATCAATCCTGCTGTACGTTTCGGGATTTGATCTCAGGATATTCAGGGTAGCTCCAGTCGATGCAGAAGAAGTAGCTCCTTCGAATGGTATCA
>JACCGJ010017645.1:0-26974 GCA_013407085.1 Atriophallophorus winterbourni
ATATTTCAAATCCATGGTTATTGCAAATGTAATTGATTTTTCAAACATAAATTTTAGGTCTTGAATCAGACGGTGAAAATTTCCTACATTGCGCCTAATCCGCTTCCATAATCAAAATTATTTTTTTTTGTCAAATATGATGAGACATATCAACTAGTCAATTAAATTGCGAGCAAATTAAAAACCAGAAAAAGGTTCAACGAAAATGTGCTAGCAAGCTTCTCGTCAAATATCTAAACGCTGAATGGAATGTTGATTTCTGCTGTTATAAGTCTGCGAAAACATAATGTAATCAATCTGTTTACGGAAGCATTGTAAAAATTACCTGTTTTTATAAGAAAATAAATGTTTTTAAGAATTACAAACACAACTTGACGTAGTTGAATTTAGCTCCCGATAAAGATGCAATTAGAAAATCTTCTTAAAATAATCCGAGAAATCTTTCTGGATTCAAGATTTATGGGTAAAAATGCAATTAACTTTGTGATAAACATAGAGTGAAATTATAGGTACATTCAAGGATTCGAGGGTTCAATCATTAATGGTTAAACAATTTAATACTTCACAACACCACAGGATTATGCTATGAATGAAAAAATGAAAATTACAATAGTATAAAAGCAATGGAGAATATCAAATGTAAGGCTCACGAATGATGTTCGCTTTTAAAATCGCCAAGCAAGGAGAGTCAACCACATGTTGGGGTAGGGAATTCCAAAGAAATATAGCTCGTACGGCGAAAACATGTCGCCGACAATCAATGCGAAAACTTGGAACGTAAAGGTATGTCCGCGTGTCACGTTTCCATCACACACATCAAGCCAGTATTTTAGTAGATGTCCTTCGGTAGACAATTCTATAGGTCAGAATAATATCGCGTCGTATCCTGCTTTGGCTAAAGTCACATAGACCCAGACGTCGCAATCTTGAGGTATACGGAACATTGCAAAGACCCATCACTAGCTTTGTTGCTATATGATAGATTATATCAAAGAGAGCAATATCATTTCTCAGCCAAGGAGCCCAGACCTCTACCGCATACTCCATCGTAGGGCGAATGTATAAATTCATTATCCTAGGTGACGTTACCTGAGAGAATCCTCCAAATATTCTTCGAACGATACCTAACAATCTGTTGGCCCGTCGATATAGATTCTAGAAATGCACTTTGCTCCTCAGGTTTCCGCTAACCCACACTCCAAGATCTTTTTCTAACGAGCTTAATGCTAGGTTTTCATTTCCTAATCGATATGTCCAAAGAACATTCCTGCCAAGATGGAGCATCTTACATTTCTGTAGATTGAATGACATGTCATTCATGGCCGCCCAATTCGACACGCTGGTCAAATCCATTTGTAGTTTCTCACAATCGTCTGCAGAACTAATTAGCGTCCAAATTTTCATATTATCCGCTAAGAGGACCATTTTGGACGATATGAGGGGTGGCAAATTGTTTATGTACAACAGAAAGAGGAGCGGGCTCAAGACAGATCCTTGTGGGACTCCGCTGGTGGTTTTGAACATTTGAGATAGCACTCAGTTAACTTTAACTCGGGCGTCACGATCTGACAGATAATCGCACAGCTATAAGTGCAGTGGTTCACATATTCCTAAGCGCATCAGGTTTTGAAAAAGCAAATGATGATTAACTCTGTCAAAAGCTTTCGAAATGTCTAGATAACAGACGTGGATGCAAGAACTTCTATCCAACTACTTCGTCCAGTCGTCTAACGCTATGAGAAGATTTTTGAGACAAGATCGGTGAGATCGAAATCCATGTTGTACTGGTGAAAACAAATTATACAATTCAAAGTGTGCAACCATTCGTTTTGAGACTTTACTTTCCATGACCTTAGCAATAACAGATAAAACTGTGACGGGACGATAATCTGCAGCGTCAGATCGGCAGCCGCCTTTGAAGATAGTTTTTATTATGCCGGACTTCCAATCTTTTGGTACCACTCCCTTAAGCAACGAATAGTTGAACAGGCTGGTGAGAGGTTCACAAAGTTGACGTTGAAAGAACCTGAACACATCCGGTGTAATGCCATCCGCTCCTGGGGATTTTCTTACATTCAGTTCCATCAAATGACTTGCGACAATCACTGGATTAATAGAAATATCGCTCAATGTTTCGATTCCTGATTCGATTGAATACTCAGAACGTTCCACTAAAACATTTGGCGGGAACACTTTAGAATAATAAATGGCCAGAGCATTCGCGGTTTCTAACGCTGTTTCAGTGGGTTTTTCACCATTGTGTATGGGGAAAAATACCTGGTTCGACTTGTTCTTTCGCGTTCATAATTTTGTATGGTAAGTTAGGGTTGCGTTCTGAGCGATCTGCGAGTTCTCGTCTATCTTCTGTTTCAGAAAACCTACAAGTTCGTTCCATTGCAAGTCAGGGCTTATGATGTCCGTCTGACAATGCGGTATCTGCAAAAGCGGTTTACTCAGGGTCAATTTATCTACCCGTCGAACCACCCCATTCGGAGCAAGAGACATCTAAGTACTGCAAACATAGGCGAACCCAAGCACTGAATGGTCACTAAGACCCAGCGAATCTTGGAATTCGATCGCTTTGATAGATTGTTCTTCCGATGTTAACACTAAATCCAAGATAGAGGGGCGTTCAGAGCCTCTCCTTCGGGTGCATTCGTGAACATGATTGTATAACGGACTGATTCTAGTAATTTTCCTAATCGGTATTCCAGCGTTTGTTGGGAGAGATCGTCCCTAAGATAGAGGGAGGATAGATTAAAACCACACATAATAAGTGTCGTTGCTTGCTGTTTGCGAGTCAAGCGCTAAAGCACTTGGATCAACCTTTCGTTGTACTATTCCGTAGATGAAGGGGACCGGTACACCACACTAATAATGCAAACTTCACCAGATATCAGCGTTGAAGAACACCAAATTATATCCTCGAGCGTGAATTCTGTGTTGTCTATTGGGTGACACTGAAGTCGATTATGATAATGAAGTGCAACACCACCACCAATTCTCTCTCGGTCGTTCCTCATCAAATTCATATTTGGAATTGATATCTCCGTTTCAATCAATTGAGAAGAATACCATGTTTCTGTGATGGCGATAATGTCAGGTGAGTAGCGCGAACACACCTCGGTTAACTCAGCTAATTTGTTCGAAGGCTTAGCGTATTTGCATATAAACATCTTATACAGTTTATGGTCTTCAAATCATGCATAAATGAATTCAAAATCAATGGAACGATGATACTATATTAACAGATTGGGGAAAATTGTGTAGAGCTCTCATATAACCATCTAGTTTGGATTTGAATAGAGATAAACTGTTTGAGCTTACGACATCGGCAGGTTGGGAATTCCAAACAAAGCACACACGCACCGAATTGAAATAGCTGCTCCAGTTCCGCTTGGAATGTGTTATTTTCAACTTGCAACCATCGCCACGGCTGTAGCTGGAAGTTCGACGGTGGAATAATAAGTCCAGATGGTAGTAAGTAATTTGTATACGAGAATGAGATCACCTCGCATTCTCCGTTGCGCAAGTGTCCTCAGCGCCAGTCCTCTGAGGCGCCAGGCAAGTGGCATATTTCCGAGTGCATTGACAAGATTAGAAACTTTCTGATATATGCGATCCCGAAATTGAATATTTTTAGAGCCATTATGTCCAGGCTTGTGCAGCTTGGTCTAGAACCCGGGGAAAAACGTCCAAATATCCACCGTAACATGACGAGAAGCCGAGACTCGCATTTGTAAAAGGTTTCGCATTGTAGTCGATTTTCAAACAGCCTGAAATCACGACATTCAGGTCGTTTTCTTCTTCGGTTTACTACAGTTTTTGTCGCCGAGCTTTTGATAATAAGAAAAGATAAGGTGACGCCCGATAAGAATGATCTCCGAATATAGCCTATACAATTACAGTTTATTTTCGGATGATTAGTTGTGCAAGGCATTCGAATCGTTTGCAGCAAAAAACAATCATCAGCATTGCTGATTTGCCTACATAGTTTTATATCGTCAGCAAATAAAACCATCTTACTGTCATTTGGTATTGGTCTATCGTTCATATAGACTAGGAACAGTATTGGTCCAAGCAATGAGCCTTGCGGAACACCGCTAGTGACATCGGTTTCCTTCAATTATAGGCCGTCCAGACGAACTCTGATGTGGCATATCGTCTTCAAACAATACCGTGTTTCTATAGCTTGTTCAAGAGTAAATTATGATCAACTCTTCGAAAGCTTTAGAAATTTCCAGATAGCACACATTACCTCACATATACAACCCACGTCCAATCATCTAAGCTTGTCAGGAAATTTATTAGACAAGAGTGATATCTGCGGAATCCTTGTTGGGTAACTGCCAAAACTGGGTTCTTTTCCAGATGTGGCACTATTTTTTAGATTATTATTCGCTCAAAAGCGTTTGATACTGAAGACAGAAATGTCACCGGCTTGTAATTTTTAACTCTAGAAAGCAATCATCATTGTAAATTGGTATTATTTGTCAAAGTTTCCAGTCTTTTGGTACCACACCAGCTTGGAGCAAATTATTGAACATGCACGATGCAGGTTCAAAGAGTTGTGCATGACAGGTTTTGAGCAGCTTTGAAGATATCTCGTCTGGTCCTGGAGATTTCTTTACGTGTAATTTTCATAAGTGCTACGCTACCACCCTCGAAGTAACCAGTACTTCACCCAAAGTAAGTCGGTCAAGTCGAATGATTGGTTCCTCATCAAGCTCCGTAAATTTAGGAGCAAAAACTCCTGCATAAATGTCATCTAACAGGTCATCGATCTGTTTAATGGATTCAGTGAAGCCGAACAATATATTTACGGTAAAGACTCCTGGTTAAATATTCGTTCTATCGTTTACGAGTCTATATAAGTGCTTCGGATTCTGGTGTGTCTGAGAAATCAATTGCGATAGAAAAGCTTGTTCATCATCTCGAATTAAGCTGATAACTTTGATTCGCAGTCGTGTAAATCCTTCCCAAGAATCAGATGTGTCGGTAGCCCTGTGAAACTCCCAGCTATTACCCTTTTTTCGTCCACTTTTAAGTCTTGCTTTGTAGTATACATTTATTACATTGAGAAGTTTTCTTCAAAACAAAAAATTGAATGTTCCTACAATATAGATTTCCGGTGCTGTAAGAGAGAGCGCAAAGGACTATCCCGATCGGAGAAAGCCAGTTGTGCCAAACTAGTGCTTTGTAACTCGGCCTTCTGACGCATTTCTTTTCGTTACTATTGCGCCTAGCGCTACAAACCTACTCGAATTCTAGGATAACGTGATCGCGGTTTATGAACGATATACTTTGCTGCTTGTTGTTCATATTCAAGTGTCTCGAATGGATGATAATCCTGGCTATAGAGCTGCAGAAATTTGAAATCCCCCATTATCAAACTTTGAGTATTTTTCCGCGTTGTTATATATCGCAAACCATTAATCAGTTTATTATTTAGGTCGAGAGTTGCTGTTGGAGAACGATAGATCACTCCAACAATGCATTGGTCTCCTGAAGTAAAAGTCAGAGAGCACCAAAGTGTGTAAATTATATCATGGGTCTGGTCATTCATAGCTCTACAGATAAACAATTGCTTGAAGTAGAGTGCTGCTCCTTCGCCATCACCTAAACGGTCACGCCTCCATAGAGACATGTTGGGCAAAGAGAGTTCAGTTTTAGATAATGAGGTATCTAACCACATTTTTGATATTACAACAATGTCTGGCGCCGTTTCATTACAAATCTCGGACAATTCGAATTATTTGTTGAGAAGGATGTTTGCGCTTGTATAGATGTACTTAATCGTATTTTTCGTGAGTAATGACGGGGTGTAAATTGAAGTTATTGGTCCGACTTCTCTGGAGTCGGACATAACAAGTAGTGATGATGTGGTATGCAATGCGGCGTTAAACAGTGTGATCCTGAATCCCTCTGAATAGTCAGTGCCTGGGATGATAAAACATGTGAGCTTTTTATTGGTCGCCGAACGCTTGAATCGACCATTAGGTTTCGGTGTGAATAGCTCGGTCCGACTATAAAGTGTCCAATGCATACTTTGCTTGGAATAATTCGTACGTTCAAAACACTTATATACTGTTTAATCTATTTTATTATATTGTTTATACACTTAAATTTCAATTTTTACTATCCTATGGTTGTTGTTAAGCTTGTTGCTTTTTAGACCATTAAAAACCTTGAATTACCTAAAACGATTGAGAATTTACAGTTTCTCTTGTGAGAGGCTAGTTAAATATATATATCTAGTTTTGTCCGGGTTTATCTAGCCACATTGATTTTGATTATCTGTTAAATAAACCAGATCAGTGCGCATTTATTTTAATTGATAATGATTCTGCATTCTCGTTTGCATCTAAAAATTATAACAATTTTCGCACACAGTAAGGGAATGTTGGATAAAAAATATCGAATCTTTAGCAATAAAATATGTTTTCTATGATCAATAACGTTTCTGAACAGAAGTACGCAATAGCGAAGGCATTCCCTAGAATTCGAATAGATATGAAGGCGATAAAACTTTGATTTCCATGATATACTAAATAAGATGAAGTGTGTATCATGTCCGGTTATTACTACTCTACTTTTTTTTACTTAATTGTGTAATAGATTCACATAACGAGTATTTGAAAAGGAAACCTGTTGAAATTGTTATTGAAAACTAGCACACGGTAAGTGCTACAAGGTCTCCACTTTACCTCTGTCTTGATTACCATGTTCAAGGTGGAGTCCATGAATTGCTTCATTTTTGTTCTGTCGGAGTTGTGCTGTGAATTTAAAATGCGCTTTCTTGTAAAAGGCAACGGACAAAGTATGATAGTTTGCCGATCAACATGTGAAACTCAACACATTATTTGAGTTTCGTATACAACAACACCTGCATATAAACCGATTAATCTGCTTGCATAGGTAATATGTTATGAGATCTACTAGTCATTGGTATTCATTACAATTTTATACAATTCTAAATTAATCAAAAAACAATTAAAATCGTTAACATGACATTTATAGAAAAATCGTGAAAGTAAATACGGGCGTCAATAGTAGAACTCCTACAACTGGCTTATATCGCCGGAAATAAGACCTTTTATTAACGTCCATAGAAATATTCATATAACAAATAATTGCAAATCTCAAAAATGGTAAGAAGAGCATCCGTTCTGTAATGAAAAAAGGAATATGATTAATTCTTAAGCTTGGTGTTGCGCACATCTCCTGCCATCATTTTTGTTTTTCCGTACAATCGATATAACTTAGCTCAAATCCCGACCGACTTGGTAGATTCTGTGGAAATCTTGTGTGATGAAATCGTAAATGCGCTCAACATACTATACGACTATGGAATTAATCAGGTGAACGAACGGCTTATTACTAACAACTTATTATATCTGATGATTGCATCCTATAATTCGAAAAAATGCAAATCAGTCATTTCGGAAACTACTAATAATTGACGAATTGACTAATTAAGAATATTATGTGATGGTATAACAAATTTTGAAATGCTGATACATAATTTCTCTGCTGAGGTTTCGAAAGACTCCGATCGTCAAATTTTATGACAAACACACTACTTTTTCAAAGTCCTGAAGAAAAACGGCTACCCGAAGAGCTTTATACCAAGATACAAATCGCCAAGAAGCTTGCCTACGGAGCAACCAAACGCACAGGTCAGGAAACCTTTACCTTACATTGAGAATGTTTCAGAAATCGCTGCAAGAGTACTACGATCACTCGGAATCAATGTTGCACACAGACCTACGCAAACACTCCGCAATCAGCTGTGCAAATTGAAAGATAACTTGAAAGAAGAAGACAAAACAAACGTGGTCTACAAAATCCCATGCGCGGATTGTGAGATGCATTACGTGGGACAAACTGGAAGGAGGCTGGGTACCAGACTAAATGAACACCAATCAGCGGTAAGGAGGCACGACTACAAATCGTTACTATCAATTCACGTCGATCAAGAGGGACACCAAGTCAACTGGAATGGAACCAGAGTCATTGCAAGGGGACGCACGCGCCACATACGGGAATTCCTCGAGGCGTGGCACTCCACAACGCGGTCATTGAATCAACACGTTCAATTGGACGACATGTATGTGCCAATGAGGAACCGAACATTAAGACGCGTGACCTTGAGAACAACCAATGACGAGGAAATAAACAGAACGGTCAGCGTATAAAATCAGAAACCACGACGGTTACGAACACTTCGCAAGAAGTTCAGCTGACGATGTCATCTAGCTTGATGACGAAACGTCCTACTGTTACAATGTTAGCTCAGAGAACACACAACAAACACACTCCATGTTAAAATGTGATTACCTTTAAGAAACATTAGAAGCTGTTGTGATACAATCTTCGGATTTACGAGCTGGATTTGTTACCGTTAATCTCAGTAATAATTCTGCTTCAAGATGTGTGAGCCTAATCGCTGTTAACAATACTTCATATAGCCCACCGATGTTCTCCTTGCATTCATTCACACATTCGCCTTTAAAGCGGATATTTTCAAAGTTTTGATTTCAACTTATTAACAGATATAATATTGATCATATTATGATTATGATTCGTTTGCTTTGATCTGTTTACTCCCTTCATTTTAAATTACACGAAATCAGGCTCAAGCTGAATTTTAAAATAATAATATAAAGTAGCTTATTATTGTTCCTAATTCTTTAAACACGTTTCGACTACTGTTTTGTTGCAAAAATAGCATGAATCGTCATTATATCACATGACAACAAGTATAACGTAATCAAAATTTGACATGTAGTAACATATCGGTATTCTAGTCATGCGTGCGCAACGATATTCTTGGGAGGGTATTACTATTTTTACGCTGAGATCCTGTCTGCAAGAAATGCTTGAGCAAATGATTTTCGAAGTACGTCAACTAAAATATACTACCGTTCTATCTTTAAGAGCTATCCTATCGATTTTTGATAGGTTCAATATGAAATACGAAAATATTTGTTGCACAGTGATGATTAATTTTGAGAAAATAATGCCCTCTGCCGACAAAGCAACCATGCTCGTAAGAATTACTGAGTCACTCGATATTAAAATTATGGAGCATTCAAAGTATTGATTTTGTGATAATTCAATTCAAATTCAAATCGCAATATACAGCCTCAAATGATCACTCATATTCTTTGAGTGATAACTTGTTCAGAACCTATCAATTGACTTAAATAACTGATTATTCTCTGCGGTTATCGATAAAATATATGTGAAGATATTTGAGAAGCGTCGATAGTGCTTAATTGGGTTTCCCAGGTACGTCACTTTGAAAGCAAAGTGAATATTTCTCATCCTCAAGCTTTTACGAATCTCTAAAATGTCGATCTTCTCAAATTATCCGATTCATCTATACTTTTTTGCCCGTCGAATCACGCTCGCTCAATCTCAAACGTTGTCTCTTTCGATGTTGATTTATAGCAGAATAATATGGTTACGCGAACGGTTCTCACTGGGACCACGTTCATTGCTAAATAATTCAGTACGTAGAGTTTTGTTGTTCACTGAAAATGAATAGCTTCATTTTTTCTCTTCTCATCCTTTGTGTTTCAGACTAGTACATGGCGATCCACGAGTGCATTCGGATATTCGAACTAGAAGTGCTGTCAGGTGTTCAATAAAGATATTATACAGTGCATTAAGTACTCCTAAAATATTACCAAACCAAACATGGATGAAATCATTTAAATCGCTTAGTTTTGTTCTAATTTCAAGTATCTTCATGATGTCTGGAGCAGCGTTCATTTCTGCAAGATATATGAGGCAACAGATACGTAAAATTTAGTTATTCTGTAAGGTCTCGAAAGCGTGCAACCTCTGTTTTAAATATTAAGTTTATGAAATAAAGGTGACGTAATCTGTGCTTGCCGGTGTTCGATGGGATTACACTAAAATTCCAAACGGAACAAACTTCATACAAAGTTAAGCTTTGAACCGTTTTGTAATGGCTCGCCATAAGCAATTTCGGATAACATAAAAGTAGCTGTTGTGAACGGGTATAATTTTCTTTGTATATTTTTTTCGGAAAAAAGTGTTGTCAATATTCAGATATTTTGAATTGATCATATTATTTAATTCGTTTGTTTTTGTATCAGCGGTGTGGTATTTTAATTGTAAACTCACAAAAAATATAAATTTCAAGAATTTTTTCCTGGATGTGCTTCTGTAATTTTACTCGTGGTGTGTACAAATAATGTCATACATTTAAAATTTATAGTAAGTTTATTAGTTTTAAGGTCTTATCCGAAATATTTGTTTTGGATCATGTTATTTCATGACACCTTGTATTGTGTATTCTTTCTCAGACCGCTGGTGCCCAGAAGTTGCTCATCTCCTTTTTTCTTTAACACCAATATCTACAAGCAATATGATGAAATTTAATGATTATTCTAGAATACGAGGTATTTCCGGGGGTTTAATCGGCTTTAATAAATTAAGCTTGACTAGCACAAGTGTAGTAGAAGTTGATGAGCGGCTGGAGTAATTTTGCGCTCTGACTCTTTAACGAATTACTGCTCGATTCCACCTTCTACATGGATAATTTTAATATTTTCGTGATCGCCTCGTCAAGATCAATCGAATAATTCCATTTTTGCTCTACGGAAGGATAACACGTTCATTTATCCTATTCGGGTTTAATTTACAAGTTACATTCACACGTGCAAAGGTTAGCCGTCTTGAACGCATATAGTTGAATTTGTATCCAGTCGAAAGAGCTCAGCATTCTACATCTTTGAGCTCTCTCTCAACATTGCATCTTGACCGTGAAGATCAGCATCGTGGGGTATCATCTTTTTTAAGGTTTGCAAATCTGAACCTTAATTTGTTCACTCTTCAAATCTCATCGAAAACAAGCGATCGATATTACATTGCCTCCACGACGCATGTCTCGCCGCGCTAACTTGGACACAGAAACACACACGACCGCACAAATGCGAAATGATGACGGAGAAAACCGTACCACAAACGTGTAAAAGTTGTACGAAAGGTCTAACTGCGAAGGCAAGTGCTGTGACCTGTCAAGTATGCTCAGTCCAAATACACGCTAGCTGCGATACGACTTTGACGAAGGAAGCGATAAGTGTAATCAAAACGATTCTATCACGGGAGTTTGCGATATCTTCTCCGAATGCAGACAGAGTTCACGAGGACTCCGTGACCCAGCATCTGTAAAACAACCAATCAGGGAGTGATCTCAGAGACGCGAATGGTCACCCTTGAATCACATTTTAAAAAACCGATGCTTCACTATTCGACGCTCAGAAGCAGCATGAGCTTAAGGCGTGGTTTGACCTGTACAACACGATTAAAATAAATCAGGTTACACCCACTTCATTGAATTGACTTACCAGAAATCGTGATTCGCCACACCACGACAAACCCCGATTGCTTAAAGTAACCGTAAACAATGAAAAGGAATTAGAAGATATATTGCTAAACGATTACATGGTACGAAGTAGCTCTGAAACACCGTGCCGCGTCTACCCCGATATTCCATGGTGCGGGAGACACGGCAAAACCACTGAACGTGGAAACCTTTCCTCCCGTAGTCTCATTTTACTTGGGATTCCGGAAAACATAGTTGATTCTTCCATTCAAGAACGCACTTTCCACGATCGCACGCAGTGGATATTTCTGACAAAATTTATAAACATTTCCGAGGAAGTTATGGTCGATATTTTCCATCTACCACGATCTCCGAAGTATAATGGAACTGGTCTAAATCCACTGAATATGGTCCTTTTAAACAACTTTATGGCCGATAGACTAAAATGCACATGAAAAACCTTGAAACATAAGTTACCGAAAGGGGTTATCTTATCTAATCCCGGCGTCAAAGTACGAGACAACGCAAAAGCCGCAAGATCCGAAATCGATCAAGATCTGAATTGAGAACCTGATACAATTCCTGTCACTGAATCAATAACAAAAGGAACAAATCATCTTACCCACCCGTTTGATACTAGTGACTCCAGAGAAGTCGGACCAATAACTTCAGTTTACACCCCGTTATTACCCACGAAAAATACGATGAAAGTGCATCTATACAAACACAAAGAGCCTTATCAACAAATTAATCAAACTGTCCGAGATTTGCGATAAAACGGCGCCAGACATAGTTACAATAACAGAAACGTGGTTCCATATCTCATTGTCTAAAACTGAACTCTCATTTGCCCAGCATGTCTCTATTCCGGCGTGACCATTTAGGTGATGGCGGAGGAGTAGCACTCAACTTTAAGCAATCGTTTATCTGTAGAGTTATGAACGACCAGACCCTTGATATACCTGACACACTGGTGCACTCTGACTCTTACTTCAGGAGACCATAGCATTATTGGGGTGATCTATCGTCCTCCAACAGCAAATCTCGACCTAAACAATAAACTGATTAATGTTTCGCGCTAGGAAACAACGCGGAACAATACTCAAATATTGATAATTGGGATTTCAACTTTATCCACTCTATATCCAGGATGATCAACCATCAGAAGCATTTGAATATGAACTTCAAGCAGTTTCGGATTACGCACTTTTTTATAGCCACGTTTTGGACTTACTCGTATGAGGGGATCAGACCGAGCGTCTAACTTTGAACGTATACTAACATCAGATCCCACAGCTGCAGAGAATCTCGTTTTTAAACGGCCAATAAGACGAAGCGATCACGTTTTCCTGGAATTCGAGTACGTATGTAGCGCTTAGCGCAACAGTGACGGGACGAAATGCGTCAGAAGGGTGAACTACCGTGCTCTGTGTGCCGAATTACAAAGCACTAATGTCTCACAACTGGATTACTCCGATCCGGATAGTCACTTGCGCTCTCTCATACAGCAACTGAAATCTATATTGTAGGAACATTCATTTTTTGTTTTGAAGAAAACTTCTCAATGTAATAAATTTATACTACGGAGCAAGACTAAAAAGTGGACGATAATAGGGCAATAGCTGGGAGTTTCACAGGGCTACCGACACATCTGATTCTTGGGAAGGATTTACACGACTGCGAAAAAAGTTATCAGCTTAATTCGAGATGATAAACAAGCTTTTCAATCGCAATTGATTTTTCAGACACACCAGAATCCGAAGCTCTTATATAGACTGGTAAACGATAGAACGAATATTAAACCGGGAGTCTTTACCGTAAATACTTTGTTCGGTTTCACTGAATCCATTAAACAGATCGATGACCCGTTAGCCTACATTTATGCAGGAGTTTTTGCTCCTAAATTTACGAAGCCTGATCAGGAACCAATCATTCGACTTGACCGATTGACCTTGGGTGAAGTTTTGGTTACTCCGATGGTGGTAGCGTAGCACTTACGAAAATTAAACATAAAGAAATCTCCAGACCAGACCAGATATCTCGAAAGCTGCTCAAAACCTGTCATGCGCAGCTCTCTGAACCTGTATCGTGCATGTTTAATAATTTGCTCCAATCTGGTGTGGTACCAAAAGACTGGAAACTGGTACAAATAATACCAATTTACAATGATGATTGCTTTCTAAAGTTAAAAATTACAAGCTGGTGACATTTCTGTCTTCAGTATCGAATGCTTTTGAGCGAATAATAACCTAAGAAATAGTGCCACATCTGGAAAAGAACCCACTTTTGGCAGTTGCCCAACATGAATTTCGAGATATCACTCTTGTCTAATAAATTTCCTGACAAGCTTAGATGCTTGGACGTAGGTTGTATATGCGGGGTCATGTGTCACTCACTCACTCACTCACTCAGTCCTCTCTGTGCCGGGTGGCACATGAGGCGAAGACAACTTCACGCCAGTGGTTCTGGTCTGCCGCTGCTTCCGTTGCTGTCTGCACCGTGAATCGTTGTGCATGTAGTTCGCGTTCCAATGTTCTGCGCCAAGTTTCCTTGGGCCGTCCCTTTTTTCGTTTACCTTGCGGACGCCAGTGAATGGCTACCTTCGTATGCGAACTGGGATCCATCCTGCAGACATGACCGAACCATCTCCACCGTAGTCTTTTGACTACGGTAGATACCACCTCCAGACCAGTTTTTCTCATGGAAATTTCTAAAGCTTTCGACAGAGTTGATCATAATTTACTCTTGAACAAGCTAATGTATTGTTGGAAGACTATATGAATTGACTGGTGATTACGTCAGCAACAGACGCATCAGAGTTCGTGTGGACGGCCGAATATCGAAGAAAATCGATGTCACTAGAGGTGTTCCGCATGGCTCAGTGCTTGGACTAATACTGTTCCTAATCTATATGAACGATTTGCCAATACCAAATGATAGTCAGATGGTTCAGTTTGGTAATGATATAAAAGTATGGAGGCTAATCTGCAATGCTGATTATTGTATATTGCTACAAAACGATTTGAATTCTTTCTACAACTTGTCATTTGAAAATAAACTGCCATTGAATATGCAAAAGTCTAAGATCATTCAGATCAATCGTGAGGTTGGCTTTTCCTATCCACACAAGCTCGGCGACAAACTCTTGGAGTACACCGTGGAGGAAAAGGACCTGTGTGTCTAGATTTGCGGTAGTTTGGGAAACCCTTTATCCGCGTTACGTCGGATATTTTGACGTTTTTCCCCGGGATGTTTCCCTCTTATGATGAACACATATATACACCCGATTCTAGACTAAGCTGCACAAGCCTGGACACCATGGCTACAAAAAGACATTTTATTTCTGGATCTCATATATCAGAGAGCCTTAAAGCTTGTTTATAGACTCGAAAATACGCCATTCGCCGAGCGACTCAGACGACTGGAGCTGAGGACACTTGCACAAAGGAGAATGCGAGGTGATCTCAACGTGGCATACAAAATACTTACTACTGTTTCCCACCCCCTGGACATATTATTCCACCTTTGAACATCCAGCAACGACGTGGTCACGGTTGCAAGTTGAATAGACTGAAAATCCATTTTAATATTTATGTTGGAATATGGCACCGCTAGTAGATACTACAGATTCTGGAAGTGCAGCGTGTTCCTAGCATGTTAAGTCCCTATAGTTGACGGTATGATGGATGGAATATTATTTATCAGTAGGATATGGTCTCTATTGGTTTATTTATGGAGGAAGTTGAAGGTATCGGTATGCATACCGAGCATTAGATGCTATACAGTCTTAGTTACTTTTAAATCATAGTTTGATACCTGTTTTACACTTGACTGTGACTGGGATTTGGGTGGAGAAAATTTCTCGATATGTGCAACTGCAACCGATTAGACTTTAGACCCTAGGGTTAAAAATATATAGTTCCTTCTGCTGTGCCACTGTGGCAACGGTTTGCATTGGCCCAAAGACTACAAATAGTGTGATGGTTCATACTTAAGTCGCAATGCACCTGTATTAACGTCATCAAAACGAAACTACTCATCAAACGCGCCTCAAATACTGACGACAACAGAGTAGCCACGGTAACGAACACTTGTTCAGATTCAAACGTCAGTATTCACGGCTGGCTTGTATAAATTTTAAGGGATGAAGTATTGTTGAACTAAATTTGAATATACTTTAATGTTGTAATTTGCGTCTGCTGCGCACCTACCAGTCGATGTATATATAGATCTCTCGCTCTCAATCAATAATAACGCACGTGGATTATCGATTTATTCTGCGATGAGGAGACAATGTTTGTTTAAGGTCATCTTGTGCATCGAATTCACAAGAAATTTGTCGGTGAATAACAGGCCTCAGAGGTGTATCAATTTACAAATGCATGTGCAATATTGTACAATTGTATAAAGATGATATTCCTAAAGATAATATTGTTTATCAGCCTCAAGTTCAATGTTATTTACACTTAATTTTCACGAACACATTACTATAGCTGCGGTTGCACATTTTAACAATTTGCAAACATCTAAAATATTTTTGAAGAGCATTGTAAATTCAAGATATGTCTGACTAAAATAGAAGTTAGATATTTTATATATGACCACTGACAGAGTAGTGACAATTTGAATTTTAAAAAAATATACCACCCCAACTAATTCTTTGTTTTTCTGATATGTAAATGACAGAAACACTTATCAGTATCTTAATTCAAACAAAATGTGGCTATGGTGGTCTAGGCATCCGATATTTCCTGGAATAATAGCGCGAATTTCAAAAAGATTTCCCTCTATGACCGTGAAAAGAACATGACAAGGAACCTTTCTCCATCAATCGATATTTGGAAGCGCTTGCAGACTGCGGAAGTAGTTATAAACGATGTAACGACGATAACCACACAGCACGTGATATGAGAATCATCGTTGATGCGTGGCCGACTTGCAGCATGAATGCAGTTCACTCAAGAAACGATTAAGTACAGTGAGTAAATTGTCGATCCCAAGAGAAGCGCTCATATCACTGGAACGTTTTCTATCGAGATAATACGTTTCAAATCGGCGCGCATTGTCTTAGGGTCAAAAGCTATATATGCGTTTGTTTGCAGAGACCGGATATTCATAGATTGCTTTTGCTATATATATATATATATATATAGAGATATATATTATATATATATATATATATATATATATATATATATATATATTGATAAGCGAATAATTACTAACTTTCTATTTGATAGGAGAAATAAACGGATCGTTTTACTGATGAACTATAAAGCCGAATGTCTAACTTCCCGTGTAAACCCAAATCCAATGGTTGTTCGGTTGTGAATAAATTCAGACTTTGTTTCAAAGTTCAATCTTTTCGTATATTCATCCATTCAACATGAAAAGTAAATGATGAGTGCAAATTCATTGACGTTATCTCTATTGAATTAAATATTACGCGCATCGTCTGCATGCCAGTCAGCTGAACTGTCATTAATATTGAGTCATTAAAAGAATCCGGGTATAAGCAAGTGATTAAAAATAACTTTAAATTTAAGCTTCACACAGCATTCGTTTCTAATTTTAACAAGTACGCCTAATTGTGAATTTTTAAAAACGATAAATAATATCCTATCGGGAAACGTCGATATGCTACCGATTAAAAATTTCACATGCGGTTAAATAAAATGCACCTGAAAGTTGTTCGAACTTGCTGATACATTCAGCAAATAAGCGAGAAAAAACCGCTTTATTTAAAAATGGTTACATGGGAAATTCTTGTCACGCTTTCTTAATACCCATTGACGATAAATACTGGCATATTGGTTTCAAAATATTCATTCCGACACAACATTCAACTGTCATGGCAACAGTTTTAGCATTCTAAAATCAATAACAAAAGCGAACAAGGGAGAAGTTGATTCTTGTACTCAAGACCGAAACGGTAATATGTGGTTGTAGGTTTTTGCGTAATGAAAAAATGTTTTTAAAAATCCGATACGCGTAGGGAAATTGAAGAAATCAAATTTATTGCATCCATTTAGGTTATGCATAATTAGCAAGTTTACGCGTAATATCGTTTTGTGCTAGCTGTATTTATCAAGCGAACGAGACAAGTTCAATGGGTTTGATTTTAAATTTCTGAAGTGGGTTTAATGCGCTTATTGGTCAACAGGCATTTAGCAAAACACCAATCCCAGGATGGTAATACGTGAAGGGTAAGCAAAAATATAAACTGACGCTGCAATTTAGATGGCACAACATATAATATTTTCGAAAAAGCAAGGAATGGCTATGGAGTCGTTCAATTTGAAGGTAAATTCTTGCGGAATATGTTTTGGGCCAAAGGTCGAAGGTATAATGCGTGAAATAAAACAGACACTGAAAGAATGAAATTAACTTCTATGGTTTAAGCACGAATGGGCTTCAGCCTTTGTTTAATAACGGATACGAGAAAAAGCGCGTTTTGCGTAGGACGTAGTTGTGTGTTATTTATATATCTCCTGCACTCGTACATCATAAGTGGTTTCTGACTGTTCATCCATCATGCGAAAACAGTAAACTCATCATAAGTAGGCACTGAAACAGTGGTAAACTCTCATGAACCTTATATTCTTGTCTCGGTTAATGACGTAAAACTGCCAGAAAACATTTGTGCCATTTGTACCTGTGGTAATAGCAACATTGTTTGTTTATCGGCGTCGTGAGCACTTGACTGGAATCACCTTAATACTATTTCAAAGCTCATTGAACCTGACATTAGAGTCTTCACCTGACGAGGGCTAACAGACACAAACCTCTTGGGGTATGCAACTGTAGTGGTGAACAATACACGATACAGTAATCAAATAAGGAATTCAAAATAATCAATCTTGTTCGAGTTATCGTTTGACACTTCGAAAGTTACGTCGACTTGCGCGCGCTTACATTATTTTGAAAGCTATTGTTTGATGAACATCATGTATTTTATAAAGGTGAATGCATATAGGGGTTACTCCGATAAAAAACCGGGTTTATGTAAGTGCTACGTAAATGACTCATTTATTAACGTACAGATTTCAATCTACTAAAAAGTAATCGATACTGATGGTATCCTATTATACACTTTGGGTCCATGACAGGCTTGAGGTCATTAGCTTCGTCAATTTCCTGTGACATAGTGCAACAACTCAGAGATTACATTGAACGAAAATAGGATAATCGTGGAGCTAGCCAAAGTTTAATAAACAGGGTCACCCGACACTTTTGTAAAACACCATATGATGTGGGTAAATTACACATCAGAGCCAATTCAGCGAGATGCGATTTCTATAGCACATACTAAAGGCACACAAGAGGTGATAGGCATTATCACCAACAATGTGTATATTAGTGTGACCTACAAAAGAACAAAATAACTTTTCTTTTGCTATGGGCTATAACGCAAGGTTTTTAATAGTCTTAGTAGCAACAAGCTTAACAATAACCACATAATGGTAAAAATTGAAATGTAAATGTATATAACAAGATAAGGAATTAGATTAAGCAACATATAAGTGTACGGGAAACAAATAATTCAATATAAATTCGTCTAATTTAGTTTTAAATTCACGCAAGCTAGTGGAGTGAGCAACTGTAGAAGGTAAATTGTTCCAAGTAAAACAGACACGGACAGGGTAAAAATACCTTCTACAGTTCAGGCTGGAATGGGGTAACACCAGCATATATTCATGGGTCCGAAAACGTCTCGTATATCTTCGTGTGAATAAATCCTGTAAGGGATGGTTTGGAGTAAGGGATATTTTGTAAAGTAGGATAATGTCTCCTCTGATTCGTCGATAGGGAAACTCGAACAGATTCAGTTGAGCTATCCTTTCTTCATAAGGCTTGTTTTGGATGCTGAGAACTAGTTTTGTTGAAAGGTGATAGATCCGCTGCATAAGTTCAACATCCTTCTTGAGGCACGGAGACCATGACTGCACACCGTATTTCATGACTGGTCTTAAGTATGTATTCATGATCTTTGGGAATATCTTGGGCGAAAATTTCCCCAAAACCCGTTTGAGTAGAATTAGGATACGTGTTGCTTTTTTAAAGGTAGTGTTAGTTTGAAGTGAATTTTTTAAACTGGAGCATATCCAGACACCCATATCTTTTTATTCACTGCAATTTTTAAGAACACGTGAACCTATATGGTATGTACACTCTACTCGATTCCCCACATTCATGATCCTGTATTTGTTGAGGTTAAACGGCAATTTTTTCTTCAACGAAGCGTATCAAGATCTTTATATAATAGGAGACAGTCTTCTGGGCTACGGATGCAAAGCCATATCTTTACGTCGTCCGCAAATAACGAAATGTAACATCTAACAAGATTTTATTGACATAAACCGGAAAAGGGATCGGACCAAGGACTGAACCTTGGGGAACTTCTCCGGTTTGTTTTGAAAATGCACCGTCAACACGTACCTATGTAGTGCGATTTGTTAGTCGTTTACCCAATTCAACCACTTTCCTGTGATAAAAAGCCTTTCAATCTTCTGCAGTAGTAGGCTATGGTTAATACGATCAAATGCTTTGGAGATATCTAGGTAGCAGGCGTGTATTGCTTGCACTTTATCTACTGCTTGTGTTCAATCATCCAGCCTTATCAGTAAATTAGATAAACAGGAATAATTTCCTCTAAATCCATGCTGTTTCCCCGAATGCAATTGATTATTTTCGAAATGCTCCATTTGATCTTCGAAAATGTGGGGCTCAAGTAATTTGGAACTCACAGGTAACAGAGTAACGGGCCGGCAATTAGAAACATCGGAGCGATTTCCACCTTCATAAATAGGAGAAATTATTCCGCGTTTCCTATCTGCTAGTGTTTATTTGAACTGGTATGTGAGTGAAATTGAAGTTTGCAATGAATCGGTTATAGTAAGTTTTGGGTAACGTTTCGCTTCTGAACACAGAAGATTCGTCAGACAAAGGGTGTCGATACGAACAGTGTTCAGGTTTAAATGGCATTTTCTTGACCAATCCTGATTTCTCTCAGCTAGACAGGGGAGATCAAGATAATTGATCACACCTCCTAATTGCTGTGTTCATCCCTAATTATTTATTAATTGGTCAGCGTCTGCTGACGCACTGCTTACGTAACCATGTGCGCATTAGGTGTTATGTTCGCCGCGTATAAGGATTAACGAACATAACACCTAATGCGCACATGATTATGTAAGCAGTAGCAGCAGACGCTGTTCACACCTGTACACTTAATTAACAATTAGGGATTAACACAGCAATTAGGGGGTGTGATCAATTATCTTGATCTCCCCTGTCTAGCTTAGAGAACTCAGGATTGGTCAAGAAAAGGTAATTTAACCTGAAGACTGAAAATAGAGTTTGCAATGAATCGGTTATCGTAAGTTTTGGGTAACGTTTCGCTTCTGAACACAGAAGATTAGTCAGACAAAGGGTGTCAACGGTATATAGAAAGTATACAACAAACAATCATGACAAGAGTTCTACCTGCCTTATATGTTACTCTAATACCTGCGCTATTCAACATTCGACTTATTCCTTCGGAGGCGCTTTTGACATACGGTAGAGATACCGTAGCTCGCCAAACTTTTTTCGTCTTCGGTTGCGGATGTTTAACTCGGTTCAACTGGCGCTTAATTAAGCTCTTGGGGTAACCATGATTTGCGAGTCGGCGACTGACTTCTTCATGAGCTCGTCTCTTATCTGCATCATCGCTGCAAAGGCGGTAGAAGGCAGGTAGAACTCTCCGCTCCGTATTAATGCATCTCAAAGATAAGACTCCTTTAGGTTGTGCGACGAACTGCATCTACAAAATCAATTGCAAGGGTTGCGCGGGTGTTTACATTGGACAAACGTCTAGAGAGCTCTCCACTAGGGTAAACGAACACAGGAAACGTGTGAGAAAGAGACCCCGCAATCCCAGACAATATCAATCACTGATTCGGGATTCGGCCCTAGCTGAACACGTGCTAGACACTGGACACAGCGTAGATCTTGATAACGTGAAAGTGATAAGACGGGGTGTGAAATCTTATAGGGAAAGACTTTACACCGAGGCTGTTGAAATAACAAAGGCTGGGGCGAATGCAGTGAACAAGGTGGATGGGGCGGATATCTCAACTATCTGGCGTTCGGTTTTGCAGCGGATAAGTATTAACGAACATCACACCTAATACGCACATGGTTACGTAAGCAGTGCGTCAGCAGACGCTGACCTGTGCAATTAATAAATAATTAGGGATAAACACAGCAATTAGGAGGTGTGATCAATTATCTTGATCTCCCCTGTCTAGCTGAGAGAAATCAGGATTGGTCAAGAAAATGCCATTTAAACCTGAACACTGTTCGTATCGACACCCTTTGTCTGACGAATCTTCTGTGTTCAGAAGCGAAACGTTACCCAAAACTTACTATAACCGATTCATTGCAAACTCTATTTTCATGATTATGGACTCCCGATCGGTCTCGAATATATTCAAATACTAACCTGAACACTGTTTGTACCGACACCTTTGGTCTGACGAAGCTTCTGTGTTCAGAAGCGAAACGTTACCAAAAACTTGCTATAACCGATTCATTGCAAAACATTTTCATGATTATGGACTCCCGATCGGTCTGGAATATTTTCAAATAGGTATGTGAGTGGTTTGTATAGCAAATTCGCACATTGCTTCAATATTAGCGAGTTTATTCCGTCGGCTGTAAGGGACTTTCCGAATTTTAGATTAAATAATGCTTGAAGGAGGCGTTTCGACGTGACGTTTATTTCACTCATGACAACCGTGGTTGAAATGTTTTGATTTGAGATGTAAACAACATGTTCTCTCGGGATGAATGCAGATGAATAAAACGTGGCTAAAGCTTCAGCAGATTCTGCTGCAGTTGTTGTTGGTCCAGCCGACGTGCTCACGGACGCAACTCCAGGTTTCACCTTAGCTTGATCGCAAACCATATGATAAGGTATTTTGGGGTTGAGCTCCATCATGTGTGATATCTCTTCTTGGAAGTACAACTTGTCTTGGATGACAAATTTGATTATTTTATGCAGCAGTACACGGTATGTTTCCCAGGTTTCCGATAATGGGTTTTGTCGATGGTGTCGACAAGAAATGTTTCGTACTTTTAACCACTAAATAGTCCGGCTTCTTAGTTCAAATTCGAGGTTTTTCCTTGAGTTCCTGAGGTCAACGTCCGTCTCACTTCGATTGAATCCTTGAGATTAGATATTAGCCATACCCAAAACTCATGTGCGTTGCTGGTTTCCGTTTGGCAGTTAATCGTCTTTTTGAGAGCATCACTCAACGCCATAATGTTGATCCGTCTAACTGTTTTATGGCCATCATTTGTTCGTACAGCTTCAAACAGATAGTCAAACTGGATGACGACGTGATCACTTAGTCCCCAGTGGACTTTTGTAAGCAACGTTATCAATGTCGTGTTTATTGCTTGTCAGAAAGAGATCGAAGAGTGAAGGTACATCGGTTTTGCGGTATCCAGTATTACATGCAATGCGGTTATAAAGAGGAATATAATCCAACAACTCACATAATGCTCGTTCGAGTGAGTATTAAGGTAAATGCTACTGCTCTGCAGATTCTCTAAATTGAATTCACCCATAATTTAAAATCCACAAGTGAATCTGGAAGTAACCATGCGAAATCTGTCGAGTAGGCCCAGATTTTAAGTTTCCTGTGCAGACGATGGGCGATATACTCCTCCTCTCGTCTTATGGTCATGGCGAATTCGTGACATTCCGTGTAATTCTAGTTCACTATTTGTTTGCTGAGTCTGTAGCCACGTTTCCGTTACGGCGATGATGTTGGGTGAACATTTCAGAAAAAATAATGGGGCAGTTCACCGATTTTCCCCAGATATTGTGGGTTCATGTAGAGGCACTTTATTGTACTTTTTCTCAACAAGGATGGGATATGGGATGTGAGGAATGCGGTGTGCAGAATATATGCTAAGCCGACTCCTCCAGAGTAGCAATTTGAAGGTTTTTTGCTTGCAAGGATACCTGATCGTTTTGTGGTTGTAATGTTGCAATACAGTGATCTATAGTGCCGGATGCATTTGTTTCTGTCACTTCAGCTACTGATGGATTTGGTGGTGATTCTATTGGACTTTGTGTTGTATCTATCTGTCAAATATGAAGTTTCGATGCGCTTAATCTAATTTGTCGTGGCATTAGTCTGCGGGTATTTTCCCAAACGTGTTTTGACCGTGTTCAACATATCTTTACGTTATTTTAAACGGCTTAGGACCGATGCCATTAAAATTCGTAGATTTGCGGATGCGGAACGTGTACGCCACGACTACATCATGCAAGCCAAGTATATCACTGAGAATCTCCATTGTAGCTGATTGTGTTTGCATAGCACCGCTATATCAGTTACTTCATCAGATTCTTCGACTCCCAAAAGGATTAAACTTCGATAATTCCTCGGTTTCCTTTGGGCCTGTTTTAGAGCGTTTCGGGTCCTTTCCCGCCAGGGTGAATCAACGAAGCTCCAGGCGGTGGTCTCCGAACGCTCCCCACGCAGGAGAAAATCGTATAGTAAGATGTTTCCTAGTTTCTTTTCGGAGTTCACCGTGATTTTAAGCAGTCTTCGCTTATCCAGATTTGATGAAGTAGGTTTGCGATTCAGTCGTATCAATGATAGGGGTTCAACTGGCTCCAAGTCCATGCTTCTCCATTCTTCTTTATCGTGCTTTAGTCTATCATCTAGTAAGGTGGCACTCGTTTCATTTACGTTGGTGCAAATCACGCTTAGTCCATGGAGAAAATGTACACTGTGTGCCTGACGCTTTCGCCGGTTGGGGGACGTTTTAACTGTCTTAGATCGAATACCTATCGTCTCAACTTTAGGACAATTTTGCGCAGTGACTTTGGGTTTTGAACGTGAGGGTTTTCGATGAACCTACAGATTAGCGGGTGGCTTTGGCTCCGTAATTTTTGTGGACCAAGGAATTTTTGGACAGACAGGCCATTTAACAGTTGCGTTTATAAAGGCGGTGTCTTGATGAAAAGTACGCTCTTCAAGACTCTCCGGCACATTTTCAAAAGCTGAACCTTCGTGTGGAATGATCTGCGATGATGCAGCTTTCATGTGACTGGTATTACTGTCAGTGGTTTCCGATTTATCGAAACCTATACGGCAAAATGAGAATTCTGAGCGGTGACCAGAGTCTCTACCGATGCCTTCAACGTTTGCATGCCGAGCTCTAAGCTCAGTATCCGATCATCCAACTTGCATTGTTGGACGCTTGTTCGAGCAGCAGAATCTGCGTTTGGTGTAGTTCTACTATTCTTAAACACGGAGCCTACACCATGCACGTTTTCATCATTCAGGATCGATATAGCCTCCGGGGTCAATGATTTCTCACATTTTGTGTGACACGTGTGGCAACAGTTGCGACGCGACAGATTTGACCTTACAAATCAAGACTTTCTTGCAGACGACGCATTTTTCGCGAATATCAGTTCATTTCATGTTAACGGGGTCAACCAAAAGTAAAAATCAGAGCACAAAGATCGATACGGCAGGGTTTGGTTTGTAGTGGTATTATGTGGAGTTGACGGAAAGTTATGAGCTGGAGAAATATTTCGTCACCCGATTTAGCCGCGAAATTGTCAGCCTCACAGGGAACCTCATATCATAATTGTAGTACACTGAAAGCATGATAAAGTGCAGCAATGAGATTCCAGGGATTATTAATCCAATATTCGTGATTAAGACGCATCAGCTACAAGCCACATCGTTTATGTATAAGTCATAGTAAATGAAATTACACAATATATGTCTAAGGAATAACTGTTGAACATGAGAAAATATTTAACGGTAATCTTGTTAATGATGCACTTTTACAAATATGAGCTACAGTACAAACACAAACAAAACAAAAACCTCCGTTGTGACCGGGCTATATAACAGACGATAAGACCTGGGTGTGTGGATTAGCAGTAACTTTAAGTCTTCACGGCAGTTTCTGTGCTATACAAAAAAAGTCCTGCCAAAGCTTAGCTTTGCTCAGAAGAATCTTCGGTAGTTTCACAAAGCGGATACTCCCGCGCATAATTAACACCTATATCAGTCCAACAAGGGAGTAAGCTGTTAAAGCATGGTCACCATGGTTACAAAAGGACATGACCTTGCTGCAACGCATATATCACCAGGCTACAAAACGGGTGACAGGACAATATAACAGGCCATACGAGGAGAGGATTGCAACTCTAAACCTCTTTGACTTTTAGTACCGTAGTCTCAGGGGTGACTTGATCCTGCTGTTCAACATTCTGCATACAGTGGATCACCCACTTGAACACCTGTTTCATCGGCAAGAAGCACGTGGTTTCAGATCGCAGGGTCACAAATTAATTATTTCACACTCCAGAGCAAATTGTCGGAGGTTTTTCTTTGCTGTCCGAGTTTGTTTTTTATATATAAGTCGCTGCCCCCACATATCATTTGTGCATCAAGCCTGAACATGTTCAAGGCTGAAATTGACAAGTATATGTTGACTAAATCCAACCTCGCACCTGAATACACGTGATGACTTTAGTTATTGATAAAACATTTGTGTTGTTTTTATGCATTCCCTATAATTTTAATCTGTGGTTACTGTAAAGTATTTGCTTTTTGGACCATTAAAACTTTGAATTACTGTGAATTACTTTGAATATTTACTTGTATACGATTGATGTGAATACATACACTGTTAGGCCAAGCAGCCATCTTAGTCTTGCCTAAATGAGTTAACACCGCTTGACCACACAATTCCGGAAAGTTTGCCGGATGTCATTCTATGCTCTTCGCCTCTGTTCTTTCTCCATCCCACCCAATGGAATTCAACACGGATTTTTTTGCATCATCCTAGACCTGCTTTAATCATCAACGCAATTTTTCCTGGCTTCCTGGAAAAAGATTTTCTGTTGATCAGAAGAGGTATTAAGGTTATCTCAAGATTAAGCTCTGTCTCCCTGGATAAATTTCGAAACACTATTGTCGATCGTCACTTCGGTGAATGCAAGAGATTGATCAAAATCATTAGTTCTGATAGTTCACCTCCACTGAACAAGACCATCGTTGCCTGCAAATCTTTTTCCTCCACCCGAAGCCAATATTTTATTTCCTATTTAAAAACGAATAAATTCAGCAACATATTGTTCCTTACCTGGTACGATACATCGCTAATCAATCGATGGTTGTTTCGGAATTGAAGATGCGCCTGGCATTTTGAAAACCGATGTTGAGATCTCCTCGTCAATTTTCTAACTTCATTTTCTAATTTCATGTGCATGTCTGTTTAGGCCTGGGTAACCTGACAGTATTTTGGACCATGTACAGTGTTTCTAATGCGACCACGCTTGTGTGATTTTATGAATTTCACTTTTTCTTAGCTCTGTGGAGAAATTAATTTAATTACTGAAAATTCGTGTACACGAATAAAGTCATTTTTTCTTCTTAACTAACTATAGACTCTTCAGCAATGATGTCGAACAGATATGATGGGTGGAATGCTACTTAAACCTGTTCCACGCCCAGGTTATGATCATTGGTCTGACGAACATTGCGTTTGAAACCAAAGGTTTTCAAAAAATGCTCTAGCTTA
>JACCGJ010017649.1:0-12500 GCA_013407085.1 Atriophallophorus winterbourni
TGATGATGATGATGATATGATGATGATGATGATATGATGATGACGTTGATGATGATTATGATGATGATAAGGATGATGATGATGATGATCATATGATGATTATGATGATGATGATGGTGATGGTGACAATGATGATGATGACTGGGATGGGATGTGATGATGGTGATGATTGATGACTTGAGATGATGATGATGATGATGATGGGTGATGATGATGATGATGATGATGGGAGAGATGATGATGCTTTGATGATTGTGCTATGATAATGATGATGATGGTTGGGATATGTGATATATTATTATTATTGATTAGTATTAGTATTAGATTATATTATGATTATAGGTGTAATTTTTATGAGTATTAGGTTAGATTATTATGATGATTATGAGTCTGATTAATATCATTGTCTTATTATTATATTATTATTATTATTTGATTATTATATATGTATATTAGTATTATTAATGATTAATATTTTATTATTATAGGCGCGACTGTGGATGTGATGATTGTGAAGAATGGATTATGGATGAAGGTGATGAAGATGTAGTTGATGATGATGGTGTGGATGATGAAGATATGATTGATGATGATGACAATGATTATGTTAGTTTTTCTGGTGGTTGTGAAGAGGATAATAATGGTGGTGATGATGATGTTGAAGATGATTATGGTTACAGTGGCAATTTTGTTAAGCACGACATTTATGTTGGTGATGCTGATTATAATTGTGATGATGTTATTTGGAATGGTTTCAATGGTGATGACTGCTTAGACAATGATGATGATGATTTAGACGACAGAATAGTTTCTTGTCAATGAATAAGTTCCTGATGGTGATGATACTGATGAAAGCAATGATATTTTTGTTAAAGATTGCGATGAACAGGCTCAAAATGATGATAAGGATGGGTATATTCATGCTTACGACGTGGCTGTTTTATAGAATGCCGCTGATGGCCAAGACGATGGTGCTCAAGATGTACAAGCTGATAAACCGGATGCGAATCGCAATGTTGAAAATAAAAATTGAAAGCTCTACATGAAATTGTCTCATCGAAAAGCTCCTGTGTGCAATTCACTAACATATGGTATGGTATGGTATGAAAGCACAAGCCTGATCCAGGCAAAGTACCGCACAGTCAGAGATTGCACGTGGGCCGAGATACTATCAAGTTGCCCAGGCCTAGATAGATATGAGAAAGAAAAAAGAACAGGAAATGGTAGTGAGACTCCAGCGTGTTTAAGCATGCAGCTCACTACCTCTGGCCAATCAATTTAGCACGGTGTTAGCCCCACAGCACGAAGTACTGCACGATTGCACATCCGTGTACATCCTGGAAAAGTTATTTTCATTATTAACAATTCGACTTTCTCCTGTACGGTGTCATGATAATTAAAGTCTGGCTTTCCTCTCTGCTATTAACCCATCTAGAATGCAAGCTTTGAGTGTCTAACATCATCTCTGATCAAGCAAACAATTTGTCTTTCAATGTGAACCAATCAAAATGAGTCCAACTCACAAAGTCACGTGTTCACTCCTCATTGGTTCATCATTCAATCGATCGCCAATGGAATATCGATGGCCTTGGTATGACCTTGGTCTTGCTCTGGACAGCACGGAACAAGCTCTGCGATTCAATTTGAGCGAGGACATCCGACTGTGTCTGGTGTTGGCGAGCTTGCGAGAGCACCGAGCGGTAAGACCAGGTTGGCGCTGATGCTCGGATTCCAACTGTTGGACCATGAAGATAAAGATGGTGCCAGCGTTAAGGTTGTTTTCATTAACGGGTATGGATTAGTGGAAGTCTTGAGAATAGCATGTAATGAGAAGCAATGTACAACCGAGCTAGCCCATGCTAGGTATTCTTCAGCGTATTTTCGGACATTTTTCCCGTGAAACACTCCTTATGCTCATAAATACGTATATTAACCCAGCGCAAGCTTGGGCACCATGGCTACAAAAGGATATCAAGCTGCTCGAGAGGATTTATCACAGAGCAACTAAAATGGTTGGCTGTCTCCGCAACTTACCATATGAGGATCGACTGGTTTATCTCAATTTGGATACAGTGCCTCGCAGACGGTTTTGGTTGGATCTAATCCTAACGTTTAAATTAATGAACTCGGAGACGCACCCTCTGAAAATTCGTGAACACGAATAAAGTCATTCTTCTTCTTCTTCTTCATCTATTTCGCCTCAGGTCAAGCAATGTCACACGTACTCACCCATTGGCATTTCATATTCCACATTCTCACTGGAACTACAGTCGGTTCTTCTATTCGGTGCGCATTTGTTTATTATGGATATCGCGGGGCCTTCAAATCAGCCGTGCATAAAAATTAATTTCTCTGCAGCTGCGGGCAAAATCCATCATTTTTTCGTATCAAATGAGGTCAATTTTCGACGCGCAATTTTGAACGAATTACGAGATACCGGGAATTGTTGTGACACTTTTGTCTCAAAACTTTTGGTTACACCATTTGTTAATAAACTGTATCACATGTGGAAATTATCAATCAAGACGGAAAAGAAACATCGCTCAGTCGACAAATTGATATCGGGATCTGTCGGTCAATTTGTTTTAAATTATTTGATGAACTTTTTGTAACTGTCGAAAATTCGTTTATATGAATAAAGCCAATTTCTTCTACTTCTACCGTCAGATGTTGTGCAATCATCTAGTGAGAGAATTTCCAGGAACAAATTGGATATATTTATGCGTAGTAATTCCACCCTACACCCCGTTTATATAACATGACATTTATCCAAACGAATATTTTTCCATCATCTCGAGACAACACACGACATTTTTCGAACTACAAAACTGTCGATCTTCTTAATGCCTCAATTTATTTTGTACATATATATTTATTGTCCTTATACGAATATCCTGTGGTGTTGTACAGCTACGAGATTTTGTATACCATGAATTCTTAAATCTTGAATCTAGGTGATTATTAATGTACACTATTATTCAAGCGAGTTGGAACAGAAAGGCAATCATGGGTAGCAGTTATTGAATATGATATACCACACCGTCTGTCTGTGTAACTGATATCAGGCCGATCGAATATTGCCCATCGCTGTGGGAATAGTTGTTACCGGCGAATGGGACTGCTTAGTTATTCGAATCTTGCGTTTGTGATGTACATCCATGGTCGACATCTCACGCGGGAGGTAACAATAACTTTTTGAGTGATTCCAATCAATAACGACTCCCGCTTTAGATCAATAACGTCGTTTAACTTCAAAGAGTGAAGCGTCCTCGATTTGGTCTGAACACAATCAAGTATCGTTTGTACACGTGTGCCTGCTTATATTTCTGAATACTCATCCGTGTCAAGCCCATCGAACTATTCACAAAGTTGATCACGACGGTCCATAATGGAAGCACTGGAGTCGAGTTTCGCTCTTAATTGAGCTCATCTGCAGTGCATATCCTCCGCTTCGGGTGGGATTCGAACCGCCGACCAACACCATTGTAGTCCCACGCCTTACGACCTGGGCTACCGTCCACCGTTTTCACCGATCGCTATTAAGCGTTTATGAACTGTTCTCCAGACTGGCACATTTGAGTTCCCTTTGTTTGCCCGACCAGTCCAGAAGGAGCCAGCAACATCTGTTGTGGTCGCCCAAACGAACAAATCTCCGTGTCAGGTCTTCCCTGCCTGCTGGCTAGGTGAGGGCGACCTGACCCTATCTTAGCCCAAGCGCATTCTTTGAGTGTGCAACACTTTTCTACACCCGCGGTTAAGTTTTTATATTCGTAAGATGGAGGCGCAAAGTGCATTAGCGATGAGTGCTATTCACGAGCTTTTGAATGATACGCAGAACTCTACCCTCCCACACAACACTAGAGCACGAAGCATCGAAAAGATCGACGCCGACAATTGGTAACTCGTGATAGTTCAAGTTTCGGAAGGATTGCTTGAGAATGGTTCGAGCGACAAGATTTTCGGGAAAAAGAGAGGATGTAGTTCGTTAGCCGCTATCGAATGATACGCAATTCAGCAAAGACGGTCAAAGGAGCCCTGTGAAGTGAGGTCCTGATGCGTTCCGGTTGCCACGAAATCGACTGGCAATTCAAATCGAAGTGGACACACATGTTCGGGATGGATTTGTGGTGACATTATTCACGTGTGGTCTTATCTTTTTCTCCTGCGTTTGACCAATTGGTGCTTTCAACGTTGGCGAAGACACCGTAAATCCCATTAGAAGAGGATGTGCGATTTCGCCTTAATTGCCCCGAGGCAATCCACACTCCCTCCTTACAATAATACACATGTCGAGTACTCCGCGCAGTGCTGCGTACAAGACTTAAACTGCTAGAGTACAGCGGTTCAGCGAAACCATTCAGTCTGGTCTACGAGATTAAAACTCCCAACTCCCCAAGCTCTGTTGCATCGTGGCATACCCGAACGCGGTTGATCAAGACAACACTGAGTCCGAAGTGAACTGAGGTCCGCTGGAAAGATAAACCCAGCGGTCAGCTGTTGGCTAGCATCTTTGGATCATGGAGGCAGTAAGGCAGTTGGCGCATCCTCCGATGAATATCGTTGACCAGGAATGACACAAGCGGATTTCGGGTCAATGCTCCACAGTGTGTCACATGACTTGGCAGGGACAATCTCTCTCGCGCTGCTCACAGCGAATGGAGGCAACTGCACACTGACACGTTCAGCAAGCAGATATTCTTTAGCTTGCAGAAGACGTCTTACACAGTGCCTCTAAATTAAGCGGTCTAAAGCAAGAGAGTCAGTAATGAAGACAAACTTATTTGCATGCTTGTAGCACACGAGCCAGTGAACTATTGCAAAGGTGTGATATGCATTATCGATTAGCGCAACACAATAACAATGAGCGCGGAAAAGCTCAACTCATAATAGTTCAAGTTTCATAAAGATGGCCCTGAAACGGTTTGAGCAACAATATGTTGGTGCTCCTGAAAAGAATGAAAATGCCGGTCGCCCCATTCGTCAATGTCGGTCAAACGAGCCTTGAAGCGTACCGGTTGGCACGAAATCAACTGACCAATCACATCGCGAAGTGACAACCGGGGCAGACATGCTTGAGGATCACCGTTTTAATTGTTTGATTTGCCTATTTAAGATAGACGTGCGTTTAGATCTTTGTCTTGTGCGTGATAAACGCGTGTTCATGTGATTAGCGTTGGACAGGTTAACCTCAACCCCCACCCGCTACAGTATCACTTCAAAGTGCTTTCATCTGGCATTGAGTGTTCTGGTTTTGCAGTTATACTCATCATCGGAGACAGCGATGGCATGTACCGAATGCCTAACTGCCAAAACAATCATGGTCTTCAGAACTAGATGGAGACGGGTACAGAATCTTTTTGGCTGGCTTGCCGAAATACCTCCACGTGGTGCAAGCTGGGTGGGCTCGGTTCTCCGAGCCTCAGCGAAAGGTTCGGGGTGGGGTCTGATGGTGGGTGGTTTCGGCTGGCAAGCGTTCTCCCTATAAAAAGCCACAAAAAATCCAATGATGACATCACGACGCGGCGGATGTGACTCGCCGCTCCAAAAGTCACTGCCCCTTGTCCTATCCAAGGACATTGTATGGTGCACAGGCAAAAACTGAAGTCACCAACCTATCAACGGGGTTATCGGGCTCCGAACTGAAAATTCCCAGAAAAGGGCGTATGAACCGCTTCGTCGGTCACCGGCCACCGATAGGTGCGAACCTCTCTCGCTCCACTGCCTTATGGGTAAAGGCTCGGGGTGGGACCACCTAAACGAAATCTCCCCTACTTCGGTGTAGGCAACCGGGTAGTATCATGCCTACGTTCAACGATGCCGATGACAACGCTTTGTACCCCCCCCTTCTCGCTTTGTACATCTCATTGTTTATGTTGAACGGCACCATATCTGTATCAGATTGTGCAAATATAATATAACAATAATAATAAAAGACAAAGCATGTGCGTGCTAGAATGATCAAAGTTGCAACCGGGAAAGGCAGGTTCAGGATCACCGTTGTGATTGTTTGTTTGCCCATATAAGATAAGCGTGTGTTTTGTTATTGGTCTTGTGCGTAATGAACGCGGCGTTTGACCAATCGGCTTCTCTTGTGTTGTGGGATTCGTGGGTGTTCACGTGATTAGCGTTGGACAGGTTGACCTTGAGGGATGAAGCGAGACGCAATCGATGTGCGTTCGTGTAACGCGGGGGGGGGTAAAGGGGCTGTTTATATTTGTGACTACTCATCCGTGCCAAGCCCGTCGAACTATTCACAAAGTTGATCACGACGGTCCATAATGGAAGCACTGGACTCGCGTTTCGCTCTTATTTGAGCTCATCAGCAGTGTATATCCTCCACTTCGTGGGTGGGATTCGAACCCCAGACCATCTCCATTGTAGTCCCACGCCTTAACAACCTGGGCTACCGTCCACCGTTTGACCGATCGCAATTAAGCGTTTATGAACTGTTCTTCAGATTGGCACATTTGAGTAGCTTTGTTTGCCCGACCAGTTCAGAAGGAGCCAGTAATATCTGTTGTGGTCTTCCAACCGAACAGATCTCCGTGTCAGGTCTTCCCATCGGATACAGTGTAAGCTAACACTGATTTGATCTGATGGGTTGGTGGTTCAAGCCCCACCAGAAGCGGAGGGTATGCACTGTAAATGAGCTCAAATAAGAGCGAAACCCGAGTCCAGTGCTTCTATTATGGACCGTCGTGATCAACTTTGTGAATAGTTCGACTGGCTTGGCACGGATGAGTAGTCACAAACTTAAACAACATATTCTCGAAACATCGCTTAAACAACAATGCCCATCAGATCATATCAGTGTTAGCTTACACGGTATCCGATTGGAAGACCTGACACGAAGACCTTTTCAGCTGGGCGACCACAACAGATGTTGCCGGCTCCTTCTGAACTGGTCGGGCAAACAAAGCTACTCAATGTGCCAGTCCGGTAGAATAGTTCATAAACGCTTGATTGCGTTCGGTCAAACGACGGACGGTAGCCTAGGTGGTAAGGCATGGGACTAAAATCGTGATGGTCGAGGGGTTATAATCCTACCCGAATCGGAGGAGGATATGCACTGCTGAGGAGCTCTAATACGAGCGAAACTCGAGTCTAGTGCTTCTATTATGGACCGTCGTGATCAACTTCACGAATAGTTTGACTGGCTTGGCACGGATGAGTAGTCACAAATATAAAGGGGTTGTTGTTGAACCCAAATGTAACAATTGGTCAGATATGCGCCACCTACAACTTGATGACCTGAAATTGCCTGTCTCCCTACCCTCACCCGCTACAATATCTGTCCTAAAGAATTAACATTCTACCTGGTTGAAGACTAGTTCAAATGCGGTCTTTTATTTCTGCTGCCCATCGCTTGCTTGTTAGAGGTTCCCGAAAACACTTTTTTTGCAAAACGTACCTTTGTCAATTCACTTTTCAATTCATTCATTTGTAAACCGGGTGGACTGTTCGGCTGCGAGGTTGTTGCAATCCCCGTATCCATCAGCTCAACCCCCGGGGAAGAGTCCGCGGAGATCGCCTCTCCGTGTTCGTTGAAGGTGAAGAATTGTTTGTTTCCTTCGGACGAGACGGTGGTCAGAGTGGAACAGTAAAGTGGCTCCGTCTGTAACCCCGTTATGGTCTCCTGTGGGATATCGCTTCCCTCAAACTGTGAGATCAAAGGGGATAGGAGAGTTAAAGTGAAGGGAGTAAGCAAGTAAACCGTTGGATCATGGGCTCACGTGAGACAGACGCTGTTGCCATTGAGACCGCTGGCTGGCCTCACTACCACGTCTGAGCAAGCTTGTGAAATCAGCTTCCACTGCGGAAGTTGCTTGATTTGGTTGCAAGTACGAGAGAAGATTTTGGGCTTGTTGCAGTAACTCTGGAGTTAACGGACGGTTGCAGAGGCAAGGTGTTTCGTTGGATGTGGATCCAATTGGCACTAAAAACCAAAAAGGCTTATTTCGAATTCGCAGTAAATGATCAAATGGGAATAGATTTTCGAGATTGAGGTACGTATAACTACACGAAAATGATTGTAAACACTGCATGAATGGCTCACCAAATGGCAGGGTAAAGTGGACTAACAAAGCAAACCTTTCAAGCTATCAAATCCTAAAAAGCTAGTCTATGAAGCATTTTTACCTAATTTCGGTAGTATCGCCTGAGCGACTTGACTGATGCTTAAAGCATTGTAGTAAGCCACATTTGCGCTACAAAAACGTATAAAATGAGACAGGAAACATCTTGAGTTTGACCCTACTACTTGGCGGCTTACCTGCTTGTAACAAGCAGGTACGGCCCCAAGTTGCTAAACGTAGATATTACCGACAATGTCTTCGATCGGTCGAGTAGTTGTTCAGATGGCGTTCGCCGAGCTTGTGTATTTTTTGTTGTTGGACGTTTCGTCATCAAGCTAGATGACGAATGAAAGAAGTTCTGCTGAAGTTCTAGCTAGATGACGAAAGGTCCAACAACAACAACTACACAAGCTCGGCGAACACCATTTGAACAACATCCTCATCATGAGCTACGCATATTCTCCTCTATTGCTGAACGGTCGAGTAGTGCTTGTCGGTTTAAAAGCTGCGTGAGAGATTGTTCTCCCTCACGAATCAGACTGTTTAGTCATTTAGTCATTTGATTTGATGTACCTGATCTACGAGCAATTTGGAGGAACACCTATGGATGGATCATCGATGAGCAGTCTACTTGCTGGAGAAGTTATGTCAATTTGTAACGGAGGCACTACCAGTCAAGACGACCAAATTTTACGCATCCGCGATGTAGTCGATACATTCGTGATTACGGAAAGAATAAGACTAGACGAATCGTGTCTACTACACATTAATAAGCAACACCCTAGGGATTTCGAGCCACTGCAACTCCGTCTATCGCAAAACATCACAAAAAAAGAATTCTCGGTAGGATCTCAAAACAGACAATTCCCTGCATTATAAATACGTACATAAGGCCCACAATGGAATAAGCAGTTCAAACATGGTCGCCATGGCTTAAAAAGATGTTGCGACTTCACAAAGAATGAAACATCGAGCTACCAAACTTGTCGCCGGATTCGGTCGTAAACCATACAATGAGCGAATCAAAACCCTGAATTTATTCGATTATCCTCGTCGTCGTCTCCGGGGGGATTTGATTTTGGTTCAAAATATTTAGAATACCGCAAATCACCCTCTACAATGCTTGTTTACTCTATGCGGCTCGCATAAGACAAGAGCTCGCACATTTACTCTAACTGTCCCTCAATCGAGACTCAACTGAAGACGACAATTTTTTGCCGTGCGAGTTTGTTTTACTTGAAACAATCTGCCAGATAATGTTGTAAACTCACTAAATCAGCAAACTTTCAAGAGAAGCCTTGATGCCTATTTGACCCTAAACCCATGCATCGAAGAAAACTATACATCTTAACAACATGTGGGACTTATGTGTGTATTTATAATGCAGGGAATTGTCTGTTTTGAAAACCCACCGAAATTTCTCTTCAGGAGTGACAATGTTTGCGATATTTTGCGATAGACGGAGTTGCAGTGACTCGGCATCCCTGGGGTGTTGCTTAGAGAACAGGGTCTACAGAATCAATATACACACGGATTCAATCTTAAAAATTCCACACCAAGCACCCGGCCAGCCATAAACGCAGATGTGATAGAACTCTATTCAAAAGCGCAGCAACACAGCGCAGCACACAAGAACTAAGAAAGAGGCTTATCTGTTTAAATTTTTTTAGAAGAATGAATCCTTAAAGAGTTCAGCCGATCCCAGCAAAAAACCGAGACGAAAACAGCGTAGGTTCAGCACATATCAGAAATAGCAGCCCTCCAGGGTCTTTCTGCAACTTGAGATAGAAGTCGCACACACATTTAGGTCAACATTACGCAATCACTTTACCATAACAGAATACAAAGTGACAGAAAACGAATAATTGAATATAGTCTACAAGATTGCGTGCAAAGATTGCGCTAAAACAACATCGGACATATCAGTTTTAAGTTGAACACAAAGCAACAGGAACACCAGCTATTCATTCGAAGACACCTGACCCAAGGTCATTGATTTCAATACATGTTGATCAATTCGGGTTTTTAAAAGATTGGGACAACGCGAAGGTTTTAGCCAAAGAAAACAACAGCCGAGCGTGACAATTCCCTGAAACGTGGCATTCAAGGACCACCTCAGATATCCGTCACCTCCAATTGGCTACAATCTATGAACCAATGAAATAACATGGAATAGGAACTCGACCAACCCCTGTAAGCCCTGTCAAACGGAACGAAGAACCCTAAAAAAACCCACTAATACCGATCGCTCGTCACTTAAAAACAAAGAATTGCTGATGATGTCATCTAGTCTGATGACGAGCTCAGCAAGCACCATCCACATCCTGAATGATGAAACTTCTTTTCAGTGGCTGAACCAAAAAAATGTTCCGAATGATGCTAGTAGGTTAGGAACGATCTTCCCGGGATCATCATCACCAAATTAGCCGTCGGCGATAATGGCTGGGAAGATATTTCTACCTCATGAAGGCTTAATCGCGATCGGTCAAACGATGGCCGGTAGCTCAGGCCGCAAGGCGTGAGACTACAATGGTGAGGGTTCTGAGACAGGATATGCACTGATGATGAGCTCAAGTAAGAGCGAAACTCGAGTCCAGTGTTTCCAATGTGGACCGTCGTGATAAGCTTTGTGAATATTTCGAAGGACTTGGTACTTATGAGTAGTCGCAAAACATATATTTATACCTCATCGTCGTCCACGTGACCGTCGTAAATACCATCAAGTTCTCAAAAGTCATCACCATCATGACCTTCAGGATCTAAGTAAGCATTCTTCCCCTTATTCATCAGCTAATAATCTTCATTCTCGTGGAAATCAATACATCGGTAGCAGCGACATGGCACAATGAAACTTAAAATATGAAAGAAGTGTGAGCTTTAAAATTTACAATATCAACCGGATAGAATTTTGAACATTGTAAAGAACGATGTAAAAGCAGTATCAAAGATGGGTTAACATACAACGGAGGTTGAAGTGTGAGAGAGTACGTTAGCCTTAACACCAAGAGAACGCAAAACGCGTAAGATCAAAGCCCTCGTATTTTATTTAGTATAGAATTAATATGATGGGTGAAAATCAAGTTATCAGAAATGGATACATGACACGTTTCTCTCTACTAAAGTATATGGATTCGATTCTAGAACACTGAAGATTACTGCACAAGTTCTACACACTTTCAGTTCATTTCCAGATGAAAATCCTCGTAAAACCTGTCGTCTGACGCGCGTCTCAAATAGCCTCGACAACCAAGTCCAGCTTCTGGCCTGCACGAGTGGCTCCCCGAGCCCGGAGGAACTGCTTCTACCAACAGGAGAAGGGGCGCCTGAAAACCAGTTTGCTTCGGGAAGATGGAGCTCGTTAGCCTAGAAGGGCATTTCATCTATGGTAAGGAAAACCTCCGCTGCCTTGCGGGATATCCAATCACGGGAAAGGCTTCGGGAGAAAACCCTGAGGCTCGTAGATGGTTAGTCAGTGCACACCACCTATTTCTGGCTACACCCTGCTGCCTTGCAGGTCTACTTGGTTGTGCAAAGCCTAGAGAAACTGACTCAAACAAACGCCGAGTGGTGCTGGAGACCCCGCTTTGTACCCAAATTTGCAAGACTCTTCCTTGAAGCCGACACATCCTCCAGTGGGAGATAGTCGTACGAAAAGTAAAAGTAAAGCAAAAACTGTCCCCTCGAATCTCAAATACAACCTCTTCACTTGTAATCGACTGGTTTAAGTGAATATGGTCATTATGGGATATTCCACGAGCGCTTACGTAATGTCACCTCGGATGATTGACCTCCAGTTGGCAAACTGAACCGCTTCTGATGTCGCTCAAACGAATCCGACGAGGCCACTGCGTCGGTCACACCATCCACGCTATCCTTTGACGGGAGTTTGGAAATCCGACGTGCCGAACGGAGTAGTGGTTTTCGGTGAAAAAGTGAGTAAATTGTCGCTTGCCTAAGTCTGCTCTTTGCTCGGGCGTTGGTGTGGAATTTGGTCTCAGGGGGATTGGTCTGTGGTGGGTGACCTGGTTCGATTGGTGTCAGGTCAGGTTGTGCTCCTGGTGGAGTTGTCATGGGATTCGGAGACACTGTCAGTTGATTGGTGTCCGTGTTGGAATCTTCGTGCTGGGAAAGACAAAATGCGTTTCTGTTGATTGCAAGTCAGAGTTTCTGAGTTACGTTTGGAGATGCTGATGAGTTTGTAATAGTAGTGACATTTTGGTTATTAGCTGTTTAATAACCGACTCGATTTTAGCAAAGTTAACTGGCGTTGACTCATCGCAGTATCATCATTAATTAGATTCTTGCATCTCATGTTGATATGTATTTTGTTTTGATAATGGTAGGGATAAATGTACTGTCCTTAGAACGCTGTGCTTATCCGATCTCTCTCTCGACAAGATGAATGTAATCAGCATGAAACGGGTC
>JACCGJ010017650.1:0-55576 GCA_013407085.1 Atriophallophorus winterbourni
ACAAGTGCACTGGGATTGTGACAGAAGGTACCGACGGGAGCTACTGAGTAATAGACAGCTTGTTTGAGGTGGTAACTAGAGTTACCGCCAACAGACAAAGGATTAAAGCAACGGTGGCTCAGTCGACAGGTTCAATTGAATGGTGGCACAAGAGTCTTTGTCGATCTGCAAATTTGATTAAGTTACGAAGCTGGATCGTTTCCTATATATTGGTAGAAAAGCGTTCGAATGTTTTCATTTTTATTTCACCGAATGTGATCAATCATTTTGAATTCGATTTTCAAAGTTGAAAAATTTGAAAACCTACCCATTGTGTCAAAACATACTGCTGATATGTAATCAGTAGTAAGTACGATGTCTTTCGAATTTTTCGGAAGCAGAGTATACAGATAAATGCTTCTTGATTGCATACGATATTGGGTAACAAAAAATGTCGTCAATATAGTTAGTTAGCCGGTGTTTAGCCACCAGGAAGAAACAAAAGACAACTCGACAAATGTTAGTGGTTTTGCGTTCTGGGAGAGATTATAACAAAATCACGGGTACTGAGTCTTAGAAACACATAATCGGGTGCAAATGAATGAGATTGTATTGAAAATAAAACCAACCCATAGCGAAAAGATACACAACTAAAATTTTCTACTCAATATATTAAAAGCATTTGTAAAACACTGATAAATAAACCAACACATGAGGGTGGGCTGGTACGAACGAAATCAGTTCAAAAACTATGCATGCGTTATTCGCTGTGTTTGTTAATATGGATTAGGGTTTATACGGTGAATAGACATGCGTACATGACACAATAAAAATGCATGTTAAATGAAACTCATTGACGCCTGGAACACTGAAACAGAAAAACACAAGTTTGGTGATAAGCGTTCCCGGGGGTGGGGTTTCGATGCGTCGTTGTGAGGCTCTTAAGTTAGAGATCGTGAGACCTGTGTGTGGTAAACATAGCAACCTTAGTGAATGTATTTCAGTGTTCTACGGAGCCTTTCTGAGCTAATGGAGCGGCTACTAATCCACAGTGAACGATCGAACATCATCCTGGTGATAAACCTGATCACAAGGATAAAGCAGTCAGCAGTGAATTTGGGGCAGTATTGAACAAGGTCGGAAAACTTTAGTTGTATACTTAACAGCGATTGCAACGACGAAAATGCTTTCTGGATCACGCTGACTATAATTAGGGACGAATATAGTTGGTGTGAGTTGCAATGAAATTCTGTTTCAGGTAATCAAATGAAACTTCAATTGTTATGGCTTCATCATTCAAAGTCCACATCGACCAATCAACATTGAGACTGGATGGAAAAATCATGTAGTGTGGCGCTTGTGAATCCACTCTCTCGCCAGAACAACGCACATTCTGTTAAGACATTATCATAGTTGAAATGCCAACACCTGATTAGTAATCATCGGAGCGTAGAACAAATCACTAATGTCATGTCACGGAAATAGCGGAACTCACCACCTGCTGGAGGCACGACTTGATCTAACAGCTTCGGACTGGTTCGCTTCCAAATTTTCTTTATCACCGCACGAAGTTCCTCGTTCAATTGATCGATCGGTGCTCCTTTATTCGAAGAGGACAAAAATGAGATATCTTCATGAAAACACTTTGAATGATGGTTGATATTTTGGATGGCATTTCAATCGACACATTCAACGGACATACAGTGAGAATGTGAGACAAGCAATAAAACGCTTTAACGTCTAAACTCTACGACTGGATTTATGTTAACTGTTCACTCGAAGACGAAACAAGACTCAAGTATGACAAACTGTTGCATGCAGCTGAAAAGATAAGCGGGTTCAAAGTCATTACGACCCACCCCACCCAAGGCAGAGAATATGCACTGCCGATGAGCTACAATAAAAGCTAAATTCGAGTCCAGTGTCTCCATTATGGACCACTGTGATCAAATTTGTCAATACTTCAAAAGAATTGGTACTGACGAGTAGTCGCAAGCATAGAGAACCCATAGTTTGATACTATCCGGTATAGCCGTGTATTTTAGAGCATTATGCATGATTCTTCTTGATTGTTGACAGGTTGATTGGTGGTGTTGTAGGGTGGACAAATGATATGGGGTGAAATGAAAGATATTTACCTCTGTGGGAACGTAAAACAGACTTGAAAACGAAACCAAATTACATTTCATTTGAACAAGGCATAAATTTATTTCGAACGCTACACGGATAATGATTAGTAGCAAGAGTGAGCAAAAATGTTAACCTGGTTAGGATGACGGAGAACTACCAAACCCGTCATCATTTTACTTGCCTAACTCATATTTTCGTGTCGTTTTTCCCTTACAAATTATCAATTCATTCATATCAAGCTGATATATTCAGTCCTTTGGCGGCACCCGTTCCAATAACCTAAATAATGATTAAGCAATATCGTCATATTGATACTTTGCGGAGACTAATTATGGAAATGAACGGTAAAAGGCCCCGCCAAAGAACAACAATTACCTTCGGTCTTGATTTTTAAATTGGTCCTGACTAGCGCGAATAAAGTGGCATTGAACATGACCGTCCCATCGCTGTTCAATGGCATGTTCATACGCACCAGTGTCTGAAATGGAAGCAAGCCACCGTTTCATGGAAGCTCAGTCAGTTTTGAAAAATAACTCAATGTCTTACAGAACGTGGTAACCGTACAGTATAAAACTATGCGTATCATGATTCGATTAAAGAGTAGATTGGTCAATGCCCAGTATGGTCGAACAAATGTACAAGATATCAAAGAACGGAATTAGTATGGATGGTATGGTATGAAAGCACAAGCCTGATCTAGGCAACGTGCCGCACAGTAATAGACTGCAGGTGGGCTAAGATACTGTCAGGTTGCCCAGACCTAGACAGAACGGAATTAGAGAGGAAGAAAAGGTCAATATTTAAATTAAGCAGTTACTCTTGCACCAGAAGATTCGCTCTAATATTAAATGCTGAGAGCTGGTATCGTTCGGTGGATGCTTGTATGATTAACCTTCATCAGCAGACGATAGAATGGTATCAATTGCTCATTCGATCTTCTTTTGGGGGTTTCACAGTTACAAACCCTAATTCTCCATGAAACTCGTGTGCAAATCTCTCTGTGTACAGTAGTCAAAATTGGAACTCTACCACTCGTTGCACGTGTACTGCTGCGTGTTAGTGAAACCACGGATAAACGCCGACCCTTTGAACCTCAACTACGAGGTATATAGAAAGTCGGCAAACAAAGTTGCTTTACCGTTGAATGAATGTAACATTTAAACCGGCTCTGAAGCGATTGGTCATAGGTCACGTTCTTACCTGTACCAACGGAGTTCAAGGCACAAAACATCTTTGATCTACAGATGCAACAATCTCCCATTGCGAAGACATAAACCTAAATACTCGGGCACCACTGTAGAGTTATCGTGAACCTGTCTTCTGAAGCACAGCAAGCTTTTACACGTTCTCTTTATATGCAACATGACCGAACAGTAGATAACCTACCACACTTCGTTTTCTCTATTTCTTAATTTTTGGGATTTTCACTGATATGCAGCAAGACCTTTTGTGTACATTCGTTGCATGATCAGAATAGCAGGAATTATTACCGGAAAATTAAAGTTAATAATATGCAGGTATGCATGTACTACTAACCACACATGCCGTCCTATGGGGACAAAGCTTTCCGAATCCCAGAGGTGGTGAAATTTTACGGAGCAAGGTTACAACGTCCAAGTGTTTGATCCGACCTCTGAAACGTAGAGAAATAAACCAGATGAAGAAGGTCGACTAGCATTTTTGGAGAGGAAATGAATGAACAGATGGCTCAGCCGGCTCACTTTGCTTCGGGATCATATTCGGACCATAGACGTACGAATTCATCCAAATGATGTGGCCCCAAGATCGACCAATCACGAGTAAGATAATCGAAATTGTCCATGATCACCGCAACGAACAAGTTGATGATCTGAGTGATGGTAAAAGTCAACATAACGCAATGATTAGCGAATAAATCATGCGCAATCAAAATGCTTGTGAGTGGCCAAGATAACTAGTGGTCCATGTTCAAATTTTTTTAATTGACTTGGATTATGTAAAGGTCACAAATTGGCTCATTATCAACAGGAGAATATTTGTACACAACAACTGTACTGATGGCAAACGGTTCTAGAAGCGTGGACATCATAATGGAGAATGCCCAATCAAGTCATTGCGCGATTCAAATATGTGAATGGGTTTGAGAAAGGTTATGATGAAGGCATGAGATCCAACCAGATACAGCTGACCTCGCACTAACGACCATGAGAGGCAAAGTAAATGCGTGATTATTATTGTTCAATCTGAAAGGATGCCCATGAAATTCGCCAAACTGGTGACAACTAATCCGTGAAAATTGGGATATAAATCAATCAACCAGAACTTGGCAGATCTGATGTTGCTTGACACGAAAAAAGCGGTTCCTCTAGAATGAAACAACGTTACTGAACACTAAATAAGAAGTTGCCATTTTCGATAGTAAGCGTTCACCGATTTGCGGTGCTTTGGTTATTTTAAACACGATTGACGGGATTGAAATCACTCACCAAATTCGATCTGTCATATAATACGAAGCTCGAGGGATAGCATAACCTGACGGCGATGCGATTAATACTTGTGACACTGATTTGAAAGTTTCACATCGAATCAATAGAAAATATCCCAAAGAAAGTGTACCAGAATCAGATAGGTCCAAGTCTCGATTGGCGTAGATCTTGTGACGGTCAAAACGTCACATGGCTCAAACTAGTAACCTTTCCAAATTTGGCGCAACCGGGATTAGATATCACAGCGACTAGGTACGCTTCAGCACCTGTCGCGAATTTGAGTCCAGTGGTGGTCGACCAGGGAGCATCTTCCTGGATTGTTTGCATAAAACCGTGAAAGTGTTGTCAAGCAGGAGTGACGAAGAATTATAGTTATGATGCATGGCAGCGAAAGCCATGTGGCAGCCAGGAAGCGGTTGTGCTGATGTCACTCTAGTGGTTCACAAAACTTGATTGAATTCCTGTTCCATTCAACGTATATGCGCCGCAATTCCGTTTGCATGTGCTTGCTCGTCTATAGATTCCGTAGGTATCATGCCCCACCCTTCTCTATCGTTTAAGATTTTTTTATTTTCATGGTTGTATAGCAGTTAAGCATCCCGTACCGGATGATGATAAAGATTTGAATGTTGCAGCCATGTTGCACGGGCAAGCAGAGAGGTGGATGAGTGGCAGTGTATTTGTAGCGGGTGCCAATCGATGAGGCACTTTGCATGATAGACCAAAACACAACTGAGTACGCCTTGCTCGAAATGCTGAGTATGGATATCCAGCAGAGGATGAGTCGGGATGTTGCGTGTTTTAGGCATGCAACAGAAGGAACAATAAACCTGCACAGAACTCAAATCTTTCTAGTGATAGAAATAAATTTAAGAGCAATCGATCCAAACATTTTGGGGTAACGTTTCTATTCCGACACAGGAGGTACATGAGGCCAAGCCTAATTGTCCAAATAGAAATCAATCCATCTGCCAGTAAACAGTCTATCTTAAACCTTGGGCTGTCCCGGTGAAGTGGGCAAAATGAGCAACATTTATTGTTCTACCTACCTGAGTTTAAACTTATGAGTGCAATAAAGATTGTTAATTAGCAAGGCACGCGGTGGTCCTGTATTGACTATTCGACACTGTCAGACATCGTTTGAGTGTTAGGAGAGAAGCATCAATAAAAATATATCAAGTCCGATTTCATATATACGAATTTCCGATCAGGTCTCAAGTTGCGGATTGATGGATGTCCATCGCGATCGACAAGACTTTTATTTAATTACAAGTTTCACGGTCTCAATGCTTCCCAGTAGTTCCAACCTAGTGTAACAAGTCGTTATATAATTCTGGTTTATAGCGTGTTGTTGATAACATTCAAGCATTCTTATTCAAAAATAGACAACGTCCTAGACACAGTTTTGATCAGAGACTACTTGACCGTATGATGTCCGAGGTCATATTCGGTCTAAACAACTCCAATCCTACAAAATAATCAATAACAGAAAATCGATATGGTGGTTGGTGGTCTACCAACAACCACATTTTTCTTTGAACAATTATAACTATTTGCGATTTGCTTTCCACTCGTTCTATGTGCACTTGTTTACTGTATTCAAAACGGATACAATAGATTTTGGTTTTTAATACGAAACCGGAAATTGAGTAGCCGTTAAAATACCTGATCAAATCAATAGATCCAAGCGGGATAAAGGACTGTATTAAAAGCACTTGGTATGCTGATCAATTACTGGGATGGTTTTCTTGATAAATCTAAACCGTTATTTGGCATTCCATGAGATTAGTTTATTAAAACATAGAGTCATGATCAATTAAATTGCGTTTCTTGTCGTATTTTGAACTCACCAAGAAAGAGCAAACCATGTAAAATGAAATGAAGAACGGGTAAGCGAAGTTTGATCCACAATGAGTTGTCGGTCCGAAGTAACCCAACGATTCGAGCAACCACGTCGGGATTGTTTTCTCGTCATACAGTTTGACTTCCTCCGGTAAACATCCAGGCATTTCACTGGTCGTTAAAATGGTCTCAGGTGGCATAGTGGGAGCTAGGTCCTCTGTCTCGGCAGAGGCGGGCAGAGCGTTCCTATCGATCAGGATTTCCGTCCACTCGGGAATGATGGGAGGTTGATCGTTGAACGTTTCGTTGACACTGGAGTCGCTTTCCACCATTTGTTCCACCAGGGTAATGTTGTATTCCAGCGGAACGCTTGTCCAGGAGTCTGTCGAGTTTGTTCCATCTTCCGCGTTCCACATAGCCCGTTGTTTGTGACATTTTCTGCTGTCAAGAAAATCCCAGATGGCCTTGTGTTCTGCGTCCGAATGTCGGTCACATTTTACGGATGGCTCTGTTCACGTAGATAAACAATACCAGCAAATGAAACACGGTTACGTGTATGAAATCTAATGGTCATATGCTATGAAGTTCACTCGCCGTTGATCTGTAATTGTGGAACGTTAATAACTATTGATTGGCACCGGGTTATCTTGGATTACTGAATTTAATTCTGATTTATTTTTAAATCTCGTTCAGGTGTACGAATATCCGGGTTTCCGAGAGAAAAATACGTTGAAACTTTATTGTGATCATTCTTTCCAGAATTGATAAAAACAAAGACAAATGATGGCGATTGATAGATAATCAATGGTAGCCCACGAATTCACCTGACAAGGTGGTAAGATATTTCAGCTTAAAAATAACACTGACAGAACATCAAGTAATAAAGTAAAGTACGTTGTCGGTGATTACGCAACATAACGCGTTGACTTGTCCTGCGCTTGTTTCATCGCTACAGACCTCTCAAACTAATTATTCCGCTTGACATGCCTTTATAAATAAAATAAATTCGTATACTATTTTGATTGTAATTGACAATCAAGTAAACGTCGCAAGTTGAGTGACGCTCAAAATCCCCAGGTAAATCAGAACCCAACGAGGATTTGCCAACAAATGTGGTACTCCATTTTTTGGGGTCAACTGGGTTAAAATCCGGGTCAATGTCAAAACAATATCGATCACGTGTCAAGTTACGTACACGAGTCAAAATCAAAGTTTAGTTCAAATGTCTGAACGTCCCACGCGAGATTACGACAAATTCTGCAAAGAAAATCAAGGTCAAAATAAGCAAAAGAGTCCATAAAGCGATAGGGTAATAACAGGCCAGAAGAGCAGTATGGAAGATGACATTGACGGAACAGAAAGAAACAACATACTATCCACTTAACTTAATTTCATTGTCCCACATGAAAGAGGCAAACAGACAGAACCACTATTGGATTGCAAGTGAAAATCGGACCTTGGTCGGTGTCACTCTGAGAGATGTGGAACTTACCGTTGATGCAACTCAACATGATTTCTTGCCACGCTTCGCCGGTGGCCGATCGAAACAGTACCAACAGGGATTGCGGGAACGTTTGAAAGTTGTTGTTTCTGTTGATCGCGCTGTCATGATTGTTCAGGGAAATCTTGCCAAACATTTGCATCCCAATCACCGCGTAGATGAAGAACAACATGGTGATCAGAAGAGCCACGTAAGGTAAGGCCTAAAATGTGGCCAATATTGGGGTTAAAATATTATGCCAGAAGATTTTGTAGAAAGTTCTCAAGGTTTCAGGTGAAAATTCGGACAAACTAATAGCTAACTTCACATAGTTACCATGGCGAATATTTGTGCAGTTTTACAATACAAGGTAAACGAAAAAGTGGACGGCTCAATGAAACTTGGCGCAGAACGTTGGAACGCGAACTACATGCACAAGGATCCACGGTGCAGACGGCAACGGAAGCAGCAGCAGACCGGAACCACTGGTGTGGGGTTGTCTTCGCTTCATGTGCCACCCGGCACGGAGAGGTCTGAGTGAGTGAGTGAGTGAGTTTACAATACAATAACTGACACAAGAAGAATGTAACTTTGGCTAATGTTAAGAATCACGCAGTAGTGGTATTCTTTTAAAATTATTCCGAATTGTTTACAGTGCTACGATGCATCGATCACGGGAGTGAGTTTAGTCAGTGGAACCCAATTTCGCCATACAAATGAGTCATATTCATCTAACTTGGAAAATGGGTTTGGTGATCAAGCCGATTGATTGATATGCTTTCCTGCCATCGTGTAAGAAATATTTGTAGAAAAGTAGAAGCGATCGAAATATGAAAGGTTCAGGTGGTAAACCGCCGGATCGTGCGAGCATATAATGATGAAACGTCTTGATTGAGTACAACTCAGCTAACAACAAAACACGTTAAAACGAAAAAAACTACGAAAATCGTTCACCTGAAAAGACTTCACAAAGGTCCACAGAAGCGTTCGAATGCCTTCACCACGATTGAGCAGCTTGACTAAACGCATCACACGGAACAAGCGGAAAAAGTTGATGCTGATGAACTTGGATTCAGCCTGAAATGTTAACAAAAAAGAATTTCGTAAATCCAGGTTCTAAAGTTTGGCCTTGCAACCAACGAACGTTGTTCTCGGTTGTGATTACATGTGGCCACAACCTAATTTGTCAACCTTGTACATCTTTTTCAATTTCTCAAAAACGTTTAATTGCTGATATGGAAAGGCTAGTTTGAACAATTAGGATGCTTTCTAGACTTGATTTCACTAATAGCATCAGCGTAAACCCTCTATATGACATGATTCGCATCAAACTACTTATATACTGTGTAATCAAATGTTCCAGCGTGTTTTTCTTTATTTATATTTCAATTTTCATTATCCTATGGGTATTGTTAAGGTGAATGCTTATTAGACAATTAATCTCTTTGAATTACCCTTGAACCCAAAACTTGAATAGCACTAGATAGAACGAAGCGGGGCATGAAACGAGAAAAGTAGTTTAAAAATTAAATAACTTTGAATATAAAAGCTCATTTGCATGCATCTTCATCACACACACCCACGACCAGTTTCGTAATGCTTGCACTCATCAGGTAGGGACAGTAGGATCAGGATCCGCATGCGCTTTGAATCACTGTAAAATATGGTTGTCAAAATTGATTGTTCCGCCCAGGAACACCAACAAGCCTGCGGTCGGTGGTTATCTCCGACTGAATCAACACATGAGGTAAGGGCTCACCGAATTAACAAATTGTTATCTTGTCGTAGATACTTGTCCGCCCATTGTCGATACACGTTTTTCACTCGTGCATTGAGGTTAATTAGGTTAAAGCAACTTGTATGCAATCGGACGGCACTGTCTCTGTAAGATCATCGAATTTATGGACATCTTCGCCGTCCGACTCTACTTAAAACTCCTCAATGAATTCATGTGTGAGACCAAGCTCGTACACGTGTCGGTTTTGAACTTAATGAAGCTAATAAAAATGTGCAATAGTCCCAAACCCATGCAAACAACAATGAGTGACAGACGGTGGAAAATCAAAAAAATAATCGGGGTATTGCAACTATGATCATATATTAATACCGTATACTAGCGTAACAAAACCGAGAATATTGCAAGGACAACATCAACCTCAAAACAACGTCAGTTTAAACTCACCGCCATATGAGACATGGTGATATCCACGAAACTGCCAACCACAATGATAAAATCAAACACATTCCAACCGTCACTGAAGTAGTTCTGTGTGATGAAGAAGTTTGCCATATGAGGTTATTGAAACTTGGACTATACTTACAATAGATGGCGATTTAGCAACGACAGTTAATACGCTGTGTGAACGATTGAAGCATTCAACTAATTAATGAGCGAGGTATTACTGTCAGGCAACACACTTACCGCTTGTTTAGATTGGTTTACACGCATTCAGAAGTTGAATGCATGATGTTATAAACGTATTGACATCTGCCGCAAACAGAAGATTAGCTTTCATTCTTGTAATAGAACGATGAGAAACAACGCTCTGATGAATTCTGCCAGTGTGAGAACTAGAAGTCGTATCGCACATAACAGAACCTATTACGTTTCACTAAAGACCAACTCTTTGATGTGAAGTACGAAGGTTCAATAGGAAAAGAAAGGACACCAATGTGAGCCATCCATTGCTCACACGTGTAAATTCGACTATCAGCAAGGAAAGCCTCTTTGGGCAGTGTTTATCAAAGCGCTTGCGATCAAATGAGCTCTGCATATCTCCGGTATCAGTGACACTAAAGTGTGCACAGCTAAACTGGTGTCATCTACTGGTCAAGGTGTTTAGCTCACACTGCAGTTATCCCACCAAAACTACAATTCATGCACACCTAGTTCAGCTTAGGAACAGAAATAAGTACATTTCCCAAATATTCCCAACATAGTATCAGCGGTCACCTGTGTTGAAAGAGCAGCAGTAAGACTTCATGCTTAATGGGAATTTTCTAAGGATCATAATCCCGGGTATTCCTGTCACAGTGCGAAACATTACAAAACATAATTGAATGTTTCGCGAAAATCGATAACATTATTTTTTGTTGCTTACGAGAGGATGTTCATATATGCCAAGAAATTTGAGTGCAATCGGTTAGAGTAGTTTTTGGATAACGTTTCACTTCTAACACAGAAGCTTCGTCAGACCAAGGGTGATAGTCAGGACAGGGAACATGATTAAGTAGTAGTCAGCCCCCCACCACTGATTTGACCTTACCGCTAAACTGCCTTTAGTACGCCTACTGTGTGTCATGTGTCGTAAGCATGACCAGGATCAGTGGTCGATTTTCCTCCTAGTGTGTATCCACGTCAAGGGAACACGGTCAAGGTCAGTTGACACAGTGGACCACGTTACCCAAAACTACTCTAACCGACTTCACTCAAATTTCTTTGCATTATGAATACACCATCGGTCCCAAACATATTCCAATCGATTGATGTTCATATATATTTTGAAAGGGCGTACGTGAAACCGAACTGAGTATATCGATTGCACAATAGATAATATCGTGTATGGACTTGCCACATCGTGTAAAGTGTCGTCACAACGGCATTGTGAATAATGTTGTTGCACGTTCTTAGCAACGATGAAAACGTGTGCAAACCGAAAGACAATTGTGGCTAATATTATATAATGCTTTTGATGTTGAAGACAAAGCAAGCAACGTATACCTTTGATCTCTGAAATTGACATCGCATTTAAAGTCATCCTCCATCTGTTGCTAAATCGCCATCGCAGATCATCACGCTGACAACTATGTAGTTGTGATGATGCAAGAACAACAGGATACTAATTTTGGTATCTTTGGCTATCAGAAGCAACGCACGTGTGACTAGTCATAAATCGAAATAATAAGGCAAAAATGCTGAAGCCCAATGACTTCCGTGTAATTGAAGAGTATATTTTGATTCGCCTTCTGATCGATAAAATGGCGCAGTGCCGTAGACTAATTAACAAATAATTTATTCAACTAAACTGATTGGGAAACCCACTAGAACATCGCTTCCACGCCGCTGTAAACGGTCTTCTAGTTACCCCTTGAGATCGCCCGAAATATGATTACGACGAAAAACAAGAATGCAGGAAAGATGTGCATTGTAAACGATACACTAGAAAGTCGATTATCAACATCAGTTATTACTCGAGGATTGTAATTCCGACAAAAGCGCACGCGATGAACTCACCTTGAATCCGAATGCACTCAACTTCAGAATGAATTCCACCGTGAACACGCCGGTGAATATCATATTCAAGTAATCTAACGCCTCGGCGTATGCGTTTGGTTGACCTTCAAACTAGGTAAGCAAAAGAAGGATGACCAAACAAAATGGAAGGCGGAAGAATCGTTTAAAATGACTAGTTACAAGTCTGGCTGGAACACCGGATTCCCATGTTAGAAAGTGGTTGGAGGACGAAACCATGAGATTAGATTTATTAAAATGTTAAAACGATTGAATAAGCATTTCATTAGGGTTGCAAAAAATTCGAGAATGAACCTATTACCACTAAGAAAAGTTGTAATTTATCCCGGTGTTAAACGAAGGTAATTTTAGGTTTTGAATGGTCTAAACAGCAACAAACTTAGAAATAACCATGTGATGGTAAAACTTAAAATATTCGTGTATGAAAACAAGATAAGCGGTTAGATTAAACAGTATATAAGTAGTCAGGAAACGAATAATTCAACAAAAACTCGTCTAATTTCGTTTTAAAGTCATTCAGGGTAGCGGAGTGAGCAACAGTAGACAGTTAACAGTGATGTTTAGTTATAGATTCACAAACGGAACCTCAATCGAACGCAGAAACGCATAGTGGTGTCGAAAAGAAGTGAACAACAGCAAAATATTCCGTTTGATTTACTGAAGATTTAACAGATTGTTACTACTAAATTTATTTAGGAGTTATGCTGAAAAGCGAGAATTTGGAATAAAAATGCGGCATCATAAAATGCGACAATGTATGAATGTATGCATGAAAACACAAGTCTGATCCAGGTAAAGTGACGCACAGTCAGAGACTGCGACAATTAATAACCAACGGCATAGTAATATCCTGGGAGAAACTCCCAGACAAGAGAAGACATTACCCATGAGTCATACGATTATAGTACCAACAGTTATCGTTGTTTTTTTCCAAGACATGACAATTACCGTATATTATTGGCCAGTGAATAAAATAGACGCAAGGTCGAATCGTGCAAATATAATATTCACTGATTATGCCATTTAGTGTGTCGATGACATTTTCTTTCATGGCCGTGCAGTGAACACAATCTGCTAATCTCCTAAACTGTGCAACATTGTTCACAGACGTGGTGATATTGTGGAGCAGCTAAGTGCATTAGCGATGAGGGCTAATCATGGATAGTTTCTAATTCCGACAAACCGACAGTTAGCTAGGTACTAAACGCGTGGGATGACGTGATTTGGTCTGGATTGACCATGACGTAATCACATCTGCCCATCCCTTACACTATGCTTTCTTCAAAATGTGGTGCCTTGCATATCACGCCTTGTGCTCAAATTAGATGACATCATCCGTTCAACCTATTGCGAAGACTTGCCGACATTGCATAGATGGAATTTTCACTAAGAATGGCATCTAGTTTGAAGATGTAAAATCTTAAATAACCAATACGAGCTAGACAAACGGCAGCTAAGTACAATTCATATCCTAAGGTTAACCTATTGACTTCGCTGTCTTCATTTAGATGATAAGCGAGAATACAGGCTTGCACGAGACAAAAGCCAAGAAAACAATTTGTGGGATACGTTGTGGTAACAAAAATAAAAGTAACGCACTATTAAAAAACAGTGTTTTCACTTTGGACATGCAACCTGAGGCTGGGGGCTTGTGATCACTCGTATACACCAGGTAAATTTGTGAATTACAAAGCAATACCAGAAATTTGAAAGAGAAGCTAATCACGTTATTCAGATCAATGGAGCTGAGAATTTGCTTTATTATAAATCGACATCGATATAACTGTGAAGTCTCTGGAAGAAAAGGTTCAAATTGCTCAAAACTCGGCAAAAAAGAAACACTAAATGGCGAAGAAATCCCCGAATAAAGATCTACAGTGATGATCATGCTAATAAAATGCTCACATTGGAGGCACTGTGTAAAACATCGTTTGCAAGGAGCAGATACAGCTCTTGGCTGTTGAACGCAGATCACGCCGCCGGCGTGAAACTGACGCCGATCGACCGAGTATCGCTATGAACGCTGTGTGAGACATTGTCATTCCTGAATCGGACTGTTCAGTCATTCTAAAAGCTGCGGAGCATGAAACTATCATGTGCTTGTGGTGTACATCCATGGTCGACATCGACCGAAGGAGGCCAACAAACAAACAAAACAATAACCGCGTAGCAGGAAGCGTCTATGTTCAGAAAACCGTGGCATAACCAACTATACAATAGTTTATGAAAATAATGTAATCACATGTCATTCATACAACAATATAATCTTTATGTGGTTGCTATGTACACACACGAATCGGTTCGAGATAGTATACCACGAGGAAACAATAGCGAGTCAAAATCAACATATTCCAACGAAAAAAAAGTCGCTCAGGTATAAAACACTACGGATTCATAATTTGGGCAAAGGAGAGGCAGCAAAATCACGATCACGGTGGGGGGAATCAAAAGTCAATGGATCGCTCACTTTCATCGCCAGTGAGATGGTATTGATCAGAATGAACACAAAGATGCAATATTCAAACGACCGAGAAGTGACGAACCACCAAATGCGATATTGGAAACTCTGCTTGGGTATGTAACGTTTGACTGGGCGTGCTTTCAGTGAGAATTCAATACATTTCCGCTGTGGGTAGTTCAACGGGTGGAAAGTTAATATCCTTACAGAAGAAAACAACAACAAGTAAATATCAATTGCAACATCTAAATCAATCGTTCTTCTTTCGGAATCCTGAGAACGTTCACGTGGTCGATTTCACTTGGATTGTTTACTTTTTCCTCAACAGCACGTGGTTCGTATTTTCCAAAATCAGACCTTCGCGATCGTAACCATCGATAGAGGAAATATCCACCAATGGCAAGAAGGATTACTACGATTATGGGCACCGCAATAGCTGCGGCTAGTTGTCCTTGTGTAAGACCACCGGAGGACGCGCTCATTTTGTACAACTCCGATTGACGTTTTAGAAACTGGTTTCTACTGGCACACTACCAAAAAAGCAATAAGCCGACGGGGTAGATACAAGTTGCACACTGCATATTATTTCACACGTTGACTATTAAATAATTGGTCCACCATAGTTGCGGAGAAACCAGACTGATGTGCGCTACCACCAAAAGGCGTGTTTTGATCAAAAATAATGATTTCCAATCAGAATCCACCGTGCTCGTCTTCAAATCCCGCCATCGACCGTTACCGGTAATGAAGCTTCACGCATATCAACAGTCTGATTGGTCTGACAATTCACGGGTGGGTGTGCGTGCGTGCGTGCGTGCGTGCGTAATGGTGCGCTCAATCAACCGCCGTTGCAAAATCGATCGATTCAAGATGCGCCCTCATCCAATGCGTGGTTGCACAAACGCACGCACGCACACACTGCGACAATTATACGCCAGATTAGTTGTCACTCGTCTTGTCTCACCGACCGCTCGACCATTGTGTGATGAAGCATTCGTTCCGTCCGATTGCATAACTTAGGGTCGACTGCACGCAGGTCAAGCTCAATCAGTGTGCTGGTATTGGAGCGGATTTCGTGTCACGCGAAACGTTGATCGATCAAAATGGATCGAAGCCGAGAAGCGATGCGCAATAAAAGCCGAAAGTGTAGGTTGTTATCTGACGACTGATTCAAACGCTCTGCTTACTTTCTGTTGAATTCACGCAACTTACTCACTGATGACAGATAAAAGTAAACTATCGACATGGCCACATAGAGTGCTTGACCAAGAATCACTTTGTGATTCTGTGTTTGGTTCGTTGTACGAACCCTATGCAACAGTGGCATTCAAGTACAACTTTGTTTACCACTTATCCACTGTTTCAAGGCTCACTGAACCTAATCTTACTGTTTCCACCTGATGACGGCAAACAGCCAGAAACCGGTAGTGGTGTGTAAGTGCGGGGTGTGTGAGCAACACATTATTATCGACATAGTCATTTTGCAGAAGAATTGAAGAAATAGCTATACTTGCATTCCTCACTTACGACAAAGCATCTTCTGCATTGCCGTTGTAGAAATATTCGAAATTAAAAGTACGTTTATGTGGTTATGTTTAATGAAGCTCTGAGTCTTATTTTTAGTAGTTAATTTTTTGCACGTTGGATTGAACACTTTTTTCGTTGAAGTATGGGAGATAGTGCTAGGTTTCATAGACAAACCGCCTGAAATTAGTAGTGAAGTGTCAGAGTGGTAGTGTGATACACAATGAAACATCGTTTGGATCCCGCCATTACTCGTCGGCTTCGCACCGGGTCAATTAGCCTTGACAGATTTGGATAACGGGAAGCGACGTTCAACATCGAAGCTGCTCGTTACTAAGCCATCACGGTGTTCGTCAACTCATTCGTGTGGCAAAACATAGTTCAAACGTGTACAGTGAACCCTTATTTGAGTTCCTCACTTCATCCCTGACCACAGACTGAGAAATAATGATTAACAAACATGTCGATGTTGTTGCTGACCGCCTTTAGTCAATGTCGATGTGCTCCGCATGGTTTTAAATGACTAAATGGTCTGATTCAGGATGAACTATCTCTCCCACAGCGCTCACAGTGGTAGGCACTACTCGGACGATCAGCAGCATCTGCATGCTGTCGGAGCGATCAACACTCAGTGGCCGAGAGCAGTGTTCGTTATTTCTCAATTTGTAGATGAAGCCAGACTATGTGTCTACAAATTGAGCGGAGGGGAAACACATGCGCATAATAATCAGAAAACTTTAAAATGTTCACAATTACATGACGCAGATGTTAGTATATCTGAAAATGATGCCCTTAGAAGGCCATGTTGAACGGATGTGCAATCAAGCAGCACTTCTGTGCTAAATTGACTGGGCAACGGTAGTGAGCTGCATGTTGAAACACTCACTGCCATTTCTATTTATAATCCCCCCTGATCTGTTTAGACCTGGGCAACCTGACAGTATCTTGGCACACGTGCAGCCTCTGACGGTACGGCACTTTGTTTGGATCAGGCTTGTGCTTTCATACCATACCATACCATACCGGTTGGTTAAAAGTGAACAAAACCCGTGGTCCAGACAGGGTAACTCCAATGGCACTTAAATTATGTGCGCCATGGATTGCCAAACCGATAGCTTTCATTCTCAATGGTTGCCTTTCTGCTGGCACCATCACAAAGGGTTGGAAAACTGGTAGGATTGCACCGGTCTCCAAGAAAACTACTGGAATGATCCGCCCAATAGCATGCTCTTCACAAGTTTCGAAAATCATGGAAAGCCTAGTTCTTAAACACCTGCAGAAGGTACCATCCTTGAATGATGATAATCAATTTGCTTAACGGAAGCAACACTCTACCGTTGATGCCATTTTAAGTCTAACTCGCAGAATTTTGAAAAAGTTTGATAACAAATCATTAGCCCGTCAAAGTGTTTTTGATAAACCAACGAGTTCAGCTCTGTCAGTCGTATCCAACTGATGGACATACCAGGCAATATAATTAAATGGATATGTTGATACTTTTCCGATATATCTTAAAACGGTGAAATCAACAGACTACGCTCTATTACGCTCCCGAATGAGAAAGGGATTCTTCAAGGAGCGATTCTATCTCCCTTCTTCTTTTCAGCACCTGGTTGCGCTTCCACAGCCGCCCTCAACCTTCACTTTTAAATACGCAGATGATGTAGCCATTGAATGTGCAGTACCCAGAAACGACTCTTCAAATCCACTCACTACTGCTTTAGATGAAATGACTACCTGATCAGAAGAAGATGTCTATCTTTAAATCCCGAAAATTGTACTGAACTTGTGTTCACTAACTGCGTGGTTAACGTCGTGAAGCATTGTACACTAATCTTACTTTATCTATAATTAAGTCCACAAGCCTGACTAGGGTTAAATACTTCAAGTATCTAGGCGTCATCAACCTTACTTGGGCCCATCATCTTAATGCTTTTCGTAGACATTCTTTTTATGCTTTTTGTCTTCGTTCTCTCGGCGTTATGTCTAAGTTAATTTCTCACTTCATATTCTCTTGTATATTACCTCATATTCTGTATTGTTCATCTGCTATCCTTCGCGCACTTTGTGTTGCTCAAACGTTGTATCAGGATCGTTTCGAGCGCAAGCTCTATTTCTTACGGGGATTTTCTTGAAAAAATCCCGAAACAACATTTTTCCTCTTGCGATCTGCTCAAAAATACTATCCCCAATGATATTTTCTGTTCGCTTCACGAGGATCTCCTTAAAAGTCAATCGTCTTCAAAGACTCAACCTAAACACATCACATTGCCTTCTAGAACGTCTTCACATTTATCCCATTTGCTTCAAGTCCCCTGTGCCAAAGAGAACTGCTTATTGAACAATTACGGTCTAATTTATCTCGCTGATATCATGTGTATATTTTCTGTGAATATTTTTTGCTTTTTATATATAATTTGTATAGAATTCATTGTTATTTAAATTAGCCTAAAGCTTAGATTTCAAACATTTTCGAATAAAGCTTTCTTCTTCTTCTCTTGCTAGACAATATTGTACAGTCATTTATTTACGGATTCCTCACAATAGTTCTGCTCTCAACGAACTCCACACTACAGTTTCTGAAACCATCTTTTTCCCTCAAGATGACAGCATAGACGTTTTAGACTTCACTGCATTTTACAAACATCCCATGCTTGAAGCTTCATATTTGAACTTGATAGATGACGGGTGAGTAGTACTCAGTCAACAAATTACACGGGTTCCAATCGGTTCCATGCCAAACTATGCTAACGATACATTGTAGCACTTTAGTATAGCCCGGACGTTTTATTATCCATCCATTTGAGTAAATTTTTGAGCTCCGCGCAAGATTGACGGACACCTACTTGATTTTTATCGAGTTCACAGTTCTTGTATTCTTGTTCGCCTTCCTGCTGGAACGTGACAATCACGAAACCCACGAAGATGTTGATCATGAAGAACGCGATCACAATGATGTAAGCCACGTAGAAGATCGCCACAATCGGACGGTTGTTGTACACTTTCCCAGTGTCTTCTGCATAGGAATCGATGGATCTGCGAAACAAGTCAGAAACTCAGGCCTGAGAGAGTTTTATGACAGAAAAGGCAATCAGCATAACAAAAACCACAGTTTGGCGAGATATATAAAGTTAACAAGTATCTGCACTATCTGGACTACTGAACGAGGTAAGAACTTAAATCATATGGTCAGAAAAAATTAATGGAATGTTATCGTGCACACTGCTGTAACAAATTTATCTCGAATAAGCGCCGACAAGCATAAAAGGTTGAACTACAAATTCGGTGGCTCGCTTATACAATAATCGAACACTATGAGTAGAGTGGTAAGTTAAAATTCGGAATTGGACAATTGGGGTAAATGTATTTGAGGTACAAAGACGTTTGTAAAAGAGATATGAAACCAATGTAGTGGAACATGTTTGTGACCGATCGGGGAATCAAATTCATGAAAAAATAAAGTTTGTAATAAATTGGTGAGACTAGTTGATTGGTAACGTTTCGCTTCTGACAGAGAAGCTCCGTCAGACCAAAGGTGTCAGTACGAACAGAGATGAAACTTAAATTTCATTCACATGACCAATCCTAACTCCCATGCGGTTTAGAATATCATTGCAAAGATCACACCAAGCTACGCATTTTGATATGTGATTCAGTTTTCTATCTTGTGTGGTTACCGAGTTATCGTGGATTATTCGCTAAATGACGAAATCACGAGTTCAAACACAGCTATATCGGTCAGTCGAACAAGCGCACATCTCTCAACCGGCCGGCCCAATTCAGGCTACTAACATGCGTGACCACGTCACGAGATCTCTAACACAAACGAAAAGATCCATCGATCAAGCTGTGACTGCGCGGATTGTTGTCTCGACACCGAAATGGAACCAACTTGACCTCTGAGCCAAGGGCCTGGTTCCGACCATCGTTGAAATACTCATCATCCAACAATTTTATTCAGATCAAACATCAAATGTTTGTACATAAACGTACAATGTTTGACAAATAAATTACCCGAGCTAATCGAGCTTCGTTAAAATATTCACTACTCCTGATAGCAGTAACGGAAACCTGGTTCAATCAGCAATTAGCTGAAGAGGATATTTCCATTCCAAACATGTTTCTTTTTCATCGTGCTCGTATGGACCGTGGAGCAGGAGGTGTTGCTATTTACTATGATCAACAACTCACGTTCAGAGAAATCCCTGAACAAAGTTACTAAACTTGTTCAGGACCATAAAGAAGAGTATCAAATCAATCTGATGGATAAAATTGAGCGAAACCCGAAGCTCCTCTTCCAGATCGTGAAGAGTAAGGCAGGGTAAAGCCAGGTGATTTCGCTTTACTCACTACGACTGGAACTACATTCACTGCACTCGAAGATGCCAACGAGCTCCCTCAATTATACTCTAGAGTGTTCTAACCTATCAAGCGCTAATTTTATGTTATGCCTGCATTCAGATCACAAATTAAGACAATACACGAAATCGCTGTGAACCCCGAGAGTGTCCTGGTAAGGCTACACGCATTAGATATAAAAAATCGCCGGGTGCTAAAAATAACACCGTTCCTCCTAAAACAATGCGCCCATGCTCTATTCTCACCACTCTCTGATCTTTTCAAACTGTCACTGAGTTGTAGCAAGGTTGCTACTGGCTGAAAAAGTGGATTAATCACTCAGATATACAAAGGAGGGAACCGATCTGATGTGACCAGTCACATTGTTGCCAGTGGTCTCTAAACTTCTTGAAAGATTTGTAGCTTATGAACTTATCAAACATTTGGAAGAAAATAAACTTCTTTCCACCGCACAGCACGGATTTAGGACAAGACATTCCTGCCTGATAGAAGAAGATTGATAGAAGATTGTCAAATTCTACAAAAAGATCTCGAAGCACTTCATAAGTGGTTCCTACGAAACTGCCCACCATTCAACATCAACAAACAATGGAGTACGTTGTCCAATCATGGTCCCCATGGGGCCACCGATCTAGATGTGATATATATTCGCTTCCTTCATGAATTACCAGGGACCAAAATGCTCATTGATGTTATCTCAAGCTTATTTAACTATCGAATCTGAATAGTTTGACCTTGAGGATATTTACCTAAAAGCAATTAAAGTTTATGGTTTTCAAGAGAAACATGGTCCCGTTTTACGTTACCGTAAAGATTACAGGGTATTTTCAAGTTGACGGTGATGCGAATTTCGTCGACTAATTGTGCTTTGATTTTTGATGAACAGATTACAAACAATGAAATGTTTGGTGTGTTCCAAGTACATCGATTCAGATTCACCAATTTCATAGTTTACAGTTTACAAAGGTGTGAGGATGTAAACACCAAGCCGGTCAATCAGCAATCAACAATGGTGTGTACGTTCCGCACTTGTCAGGTTTCGAGCGCATGTGATTGTAACGCATTTCAGTTGGAAACGATTCGATAATCAAATAGTTATTTCCAGCAACTAGTGACGCGCATCAAGTGTACATATACCCTTTATACAGAATTATATATTATATATTATGGATATTATATTATTATTATATTAGTATATTATATATTATATATATGGATAAAGGTGAGAAACTGTGCGTGGAGAAGCCACATACTGCATTCAACACCTGAATCTTGGGAATCTTACCGTTTGTTGAGAAACAAAGTTACTAAACTTGTCCAGGAGGATAAAGAAAAGTATCAAATGAATCTGATGGATAAAATTGAACGAAATCCGAAGCTCCTCTTCCAGATCGTGAACAGAAAGGCCAGGGTAAAGCCAGGTGTTTCCGCTTTACTTACTACGACTGGAACTACATCCACAGCTCTCGAAGCCGCTAACGAACTCGCTCAATTTTACTCTAGAGTGTTCTACCCTAACGAGCGCGTATCCTACGATATACCTGCATTCAGGTCGCAGAACACAATACACGAAATCGTTGTGAAACCCGAGAGTGTCCTGGTAAAGCTACGCGGGTTAAATACAAAAAAATCCCCGGGTGCTGATGAAATAACACCATTCATCCTAAAGCAATGCGCCCATGCTCTATTCTCACCACTCTCTGACCTTTTCAACCTGTCCTTGAGTTGTAGCACGGTTGCTAATGACTGGAAATGTGGACTAATCACTCCGATATACAAAGGAGGGAACCGATCTGATGTGTCTAACTACAGACCAGTCACGTTGTTGCCAGTGGTCTCTAAAGTTCTCGAACGACTTGTGGCCGACGAACTTATCAAACACTTGGAACAAAATAAGCTTCTTTCCATCGCACAGCACGGATTCAGGACAAGACACTCCTGTCTCACCAATCTTCTCATAACTCTTGATAATTGGACTCGAGCCGTGGACGATGGATGCCCTATCCATGCTTGTTACTTGGACATGTCTAAAGCTTTTGACCGGGTTAACCACAGCATACTGCTACAAAAATTGGAGCAGCTCGGGGTGTGCGGCAGACTATTGGCCTGGATAAAGGATTACTTGACTGGTAGAGTTATAAGGGTTAGAGTTGATGGGGCACTATCCAGCCCAGTAGAAGTTACAAGTGGCGTACCTCAAGGCTCAGTCTTGGGGCCAATACTCTTCCTCGTGTACGCGAATGATATACCCGAAATCGTACGCAGCAAAATCATTTTATTTGCGGATGACATCAAAGTCTGGACTAGCATACGCACCATAGAAGATTGCCAAATTCTCCAAAAAGATCTCGAAGCACTTCATAATTGGTCCTTGCGGAACTGCTTACCATTCAACATCCAAAAATGTAAAATGTTGAACGTCGGTAAATCATTCGAATTCACATACTCTCTGGGATCTCAGCAACTTTCATGGGTTACTGAAGAGAAAGACCTGGGCGTGTGGATTAGCAGTAACCTGAAGTCTTCACGGCACTGTTCTGTTGTATACAAAAAGTCCTGCCAAATCTTAGCATTGCTCAGAAGGATCTTTGGTCGTTTCTCAAAGCAGATACTCCCACGTATAATCAACACCTATATCAGACCAACAATGGAGTATGCTGTTCAAGCATGGTCCCCATGGTTACAACGCGTATACCACCGCGCTACAAAACTGGTGACCGGTCTATACAACAGGCCATACGAGGACTTTTCGTACCGTCGTCTCAGAGGTGACTTGATCCTGCTTTTCAACATTCTGCATACAGTGGATCACTCACTTGAACACCTGTTTCATCGGCAAGAAGCACGTGGTAGCAGATCGCATGGTTACAAGTTAATTATTCCACACTCCAGATCAAATTGTCAAAGGTTCTTCTTTGCTGTCCCTGTTTGTTTTATATGGAACTCTCTGTCCCCACATGTTATTTGTGCATCAAGCCTGAACATGTTCAAGGCTGAACTTGACAAGTATATGTTGACAAAATCCAACCTCGCACCTCAATACATAAGATTACTTTCCGTATTGACAAAGCATCTTTGTTGTTTTTATGCATTCCCGTATATTTTTAATCTGTGGTTACTGTAAAGTATTTGCATTTTGGGACCATTAAAACTTTGAATTACTTTGGATTATTTTGAAATCCTAAGCTGACTAAGAACTGCACCGTCCATGGTGGGCAGTGCGCGCGTAAAGATAGACAGGCGCGATCAATATCAAATGACGCACCACCACCCCTCAATTGTTTTGGTCTTGGCAGGTGTGAATGACATCTGCTCACAGATTAGCTCGATTGTGTAAACGGTGGGCACACTAGGAGTCACACACAGTAATGTTTATACGCTGCAGAACGGCTGTAGATATTAAACCATTTGAGATTGACCTTAAGAGTTGGGAAGAACTTGTTCCGGACGGTTTATTTTGTAGGCACAGAGAGAAGCGTCGTCTACAATCTGGTGAAGAACAGATACTGCTATCGACTTCGGAACTGTCGCCGACTGACCGAGTAGTTCCTATGGCTGTGGGTGTTGTTGGGGAGTGAAAACCTTGTGCTAGTTAGAAAGTATCCATGGGTATTAAAGGATTTTTCTTGAAATTTCGGTTTCCATGCTCGATACTCGGCTGACACGGAATCAGGACTCAAGCTACTTGTTATCATGAAAGTATTGTTGTTGTACTGTATAAAAAACCGATACGCGACGAAGTTTATTATTCGAACGCGATACAGTCCATTGATGAAAGGGGACAATCTTCAGAGAATTCACGTACGGGAAAAAGCTCACAAAGTATATGTGAAGAAATGTTGCCCGTTCTTGACCACCGTCGCTGCATCTATAATGCGCTTGAATTGATGATCTGGTCATTTGCGAAAGTATCGGTTGTCACGGATACGGTGGCTAAGAATTCACTCACCTGTACAACAAGCCAGGCCAACCTTCAAATGTGGAAACAGCAAACAGTGTGAGCATAGCGTTTGGCACGTTGTCGAAATTCAACGGATTGTTTAGCCATGTTCGGTTGTGTAATTGTGGCCGATTGATGTCATTTGCCTCGTATTTAATGAATTGACCACTGCGAGGGTGGGGGGGGTTGGAAATAATGGAGAACACATGTGTATGGATGCCGTGAATTGCATGCTTCTTTGAAACGAATGTGATTCAAAGTTTTTAACTGTCTTAAAAGCTTTGAGCCAATAACCATGGGGTAGTGGGAATTAAAACTAAGAATAGCACGCTTGGTAATTGGATTAAACAGTAGTCGGGGCACAAATGAAATAACAACTAAGGTAAGTGTGGGTGATGTGAGCAACACTATGCTGCGGTCGTTTCTAAGCGTCTCAAGCGCTTGAGCAAGATTCACTTTGTGATTGTGTGTTTGAACACCGGTTGTGGTGTGTCAGTGCGGCTGATGTGAGCAACACTATACTCTAGTCTAATTTAGTTTTAAACTCATACAAGCGAGTTGAGTGTGTCATGGTAGAAGGTAAGCATGCTTGTTCGAGTCAAAATGCTCCACCACAAAGCACTATTCAGGAACCACGCAAAATTACGCACAAGCAGCGATGCGGAATGGGCACCTGTGATTAGGTATATATGTGAGCTTTTATTAATGATAGTGATTGCAGCTAGCCATCTGTCGCTGGGGCAAATGCCGATCACTATTCATCGAGTACATTGTATATGCGCATGCCAGGATAACTGCTGCCTGGCGCGACATGAAATATATAAATGGAAACAAAAGACCAAACTCTTTACTTTCTATGTCATTCACTTTTATCTTGAAATGTATTACATGTTTGTCCATGCACAATTCCTCACCAGGATTGTATAAAACAGTGTTTTAACCAAACTTAGGCTACAATACCCACACTACAATTTTTATGAAACAGGTTTCTGAAACTTCATAGGTGTTTGTGCGAACTCATACTGAGAAGAAGAAAAAGAAGAAATTGACTTTAGTCGAATTTTCAGCAATTACAATAATTTCACCAATTTATTTCAACAAATTGACAAACAGGTCCCGACATCAAGTTACTATTTGTCAACGGAACGATATTTGTCATCCGTCTTGATTGATGCCATCCACATATGATCCCGTTTATTAGCAAATGTCGTAACCGAAAGTTTTGGGACAAAAGTTTAACAACAATTCTCGGTATCTTGTAATTCATCCAAATGTGAGCGTCCAAAATTGGCCTCAGTTGATACGAAAAAATGATGTATTTAACCCACAGATAGCGTTAACATTTAACGAAAAAAGCGGGGGAAAGAGTGGAGAAATTAATTTTATGCACGGCAGATTTGAATACAAACAAAGGGGTTTAAATTTAAAAAAATCAAGTATATTTGCATTAGGATGAAAAAGATTCACGAGAATCGTAGAATAGAGCACGGCGATGTGAAAACCAAGTTACAATGGAGTCAAGAAATAAGCAAAAACGTTTATATCGTTGTGGTTATCTTAATTTTTAATAGACATTTACGTTAGTTTAATAGTCCCCCCTTTGAATTGTGAATTGTTGTGTGGTAGATTATTTTCATTAACTCCGAGAAGCGATGGGAAGAATCTTGAGATTGGTAAAATTCCCAGTGTCCAATGAGCAATGTGGATTAGAGAATTTGAAGATTGATTTCCCCCTTAGCTCTAAGATCAGGGTGTGGAGATGATCCCAGTACTTACAATGAAGAAATCCCAGTAATGCTAGTAGTAAGTAATACAGTAACCTTTCCTAAATCGACCAGAGGATAAAGTGAATATCGATCGCAATGTGCGACTGGAACTTAGCTAGATACGTATCCGATTGGTCACAACGTAGAAATCGATATGGCCACATGGGAGGTATATATTTGTGACTACTCATCCGTGCCAAGCCCATCGAACTATTCACAAAGCTGATCACGACCGACCATAATGGAAGCACTGGACTAGAGTTTCGCTCTTATTTGAGATCATCAGCAGTGCATATCCTCCGCTTCGTGTGGGAATTGGTTGAAATCACTTAGCGTTAGACATATTCCATGCTGCTGTGGATAAGTGTAATTTGTTCCGAGGTTTATCAAGATGACACACTTTCACTCACATGAACGTGACAGAATTTCAACGTTTACATAACACTTTTAGGAGTAGATGAAAAATAGATGAATAGTATGAAATCGATAGCGTAGGTGAGCCGCATAGTTTATTGCGCCTTGGCTGATATTGACTGAACGTTTTAAAGGGTTGAAAAAGTAGCATTGATCATTTAGCTAAGAATTCCAAATTGATATGAGGCAGTGTTTCAACGTAACGCATATTATCTCATAGGTCTGCAAAGTACCAATTTTTTTCAATCGCTTCATGAATACCGCCCCCTGGGTCAAAACTGCGAGTCCTAGCATTTGGAATATAGTTCAATGATAATCCCTGGGAGATACAAATCGAAACTCAAGCAAGCAGAGAGTGTCGATACATACATACGAAGACCTAGATTTAGTTTTTATTGTCTACTTGATCGTTTCGGATTTAATGTGACATGAGAATTATTTGTTTCGCCCTAATTTTAACGTGGAACACTTATTAACATTGCGCGGTAATTTGACCGCAACTGTTTGAATCATTCCAGATAGTTACCTGTAGGCAGCTTGTGAATTTCTTTGTAATTTAAACGTACTGCACAGAGTTTTGGTTGCACTTTTGGCTACGCTAAATACCAATTTTCAGTGGGCAGATCGGTGAACCACATTGAATCCACCGAATATTCCTAATCGTAATTTTTTCCCTCACGCAAAATCGATGAGGCTGGTACAAACAACCTGTTCAATGACATGTGTCCAAACACATGTTTAATGGGATAAAACCCATAACCATGAAACAAAATATTAATTTGCATGCTTTTCCGTTACACACACCCCACGACCGGTTTCATGCTGTTTACACTCATCAGGTAGGGGTGTGTGTGTGACGGAAAAGCATGCAAATGAATATTTTGTTTCATGGTTATGGGTTTTACCCCATTAAACATGTGTTTGGACACATGTCATTGAACAGATTGGTCGCACCAGCCTTATCCAACAGTGGCATACAAGCGCTCCTTGTTTACCATTCTTCCACTGTTTCAAGCGCATGCGGATCCTGACCTTACTGTCCCTACTTGATGAGTGCAAACAGCACGAAACCGGTCATGGGGAGTGTGTGTGATGGAGATGCATACAAATGAGCTTTTTTATTCATGGTCATGTGTTTTAAACCCAGTCTACATGAGTGGGGGCTCATGTTATGGAACAGATTGGTCGTACCAGCCTTATCCAACAGTGGCATACGAGCGATACTTGTTTACCATTCCTCCACTGTTTCAAGCGCATGCGGATCCTGATCTTACTGTCCCTACCTGATGAGTGCAAACAGTACGAAACCGGTCTTGGGGTGTGTGACGGAAAAGCATGCAAATGAATATTTTGTTTCATAGATATGAAAACTCTTGGCATTGACCCCGCGAGTTGCTCTTGACAGCTCATTTTGGAGGCTCTATGTAATACGTCATGTCTAAGCTGCTGAAGAGCAGATGCATCTCTTGGCTGTTGAACGCAGATCACGCCGCCGGCGTGCAACTGACGCCGATCGACCGAGTATTGTCTATCGCTGTGAACGCTTCGTGATAAATTGTCACTCCCGAATCGCACTGTTTACTCATTCTGAAAGCTGCTGATTACGAAACCATCATACGCTTTTGATGTACATACATGGTCGACATCGACCGAAGGAGGCCAAGAAACAACAATATTTATATTTTCAGTCAGCTCTTTTAAATTTGTCGAATAGTGTAATGTAAAGGATTTTGCTGATGAATCACGCATGAAAGTTATACTTTTTTTCATACAATTTTACCAATAATACACAGAATGGATTGAACACATGTTGGCATTTGACTCCAATTCACTTTGTGAATCTGCCATTAAGCAATACGGTCCGCAACAGTTTTACCCTCTGTCTTTTCTGTCTCCGGACTTACGGTCGATAAACGGACAACACACGAAGTCGGTTTGGATGAGCACGGGACATGGGCAAATACAAAACACTGGCACACTGAATGTTTGTTGTGGTAAAACTGTGAAACCACAGGTACGTACCAGAATTCCAAAGCTGATATAATGATTTGGATGTACCTAACTTGAAGGATTCTTCGCTTGTCCAGGCAAAGATATGCAGTTCTAAGGTCATCACAATAAAACACTTTATTATATCGATGGACATCTTTTTCGACATTGCACTAAAAGCTCTGCACTTCATACGTTATAGTACCCCAAAAATGAATCTGATCATCGTCAAACATCACGTGATGTCAATTAATCGCGTTCAGTGAAGGCGAAACGGACAACAATGAATGTCACTCACTGGCACAAATTCTCGGTCAATTGAGACTCATCGTTGCATGAATGAAATTTCCCTGCAAACAGCTGAACCCCAATCACGGCAAACATGAATTCCAGCAAGAACGTGACCATCATGATGTTCCCGATGCTCTTCACTGCTACCACGACGCACTGGACTACGTGCTGCCACGATTGAAGCGAAATGTAGAACACGAAAACGTGATTAAACCGGGAAATAAATTAAATTTTCACAGCTACAATTGTGGTTGAACGCCGAAGACTGTGTTAGTTGTAATGCAAATACAGCACAATGGCGCATACCTGCCACGAAATTGCCACTCTGCAAAGCGATCTAGGTAAGTCGTGCGAGTGAGGCTGAACTTATTAAAGCGTCATGGGTTAATAGCATATACGATGTATTGAAATTTACCGGAAGCCTCTATGTTTTCCACATTTTGTAATTTAGATGAAAAAAGAGCGTTATTCATGAATCACTCACTTTTAGACCCTTGGCGCGATTGATCGCCCGTAGAGGTCGAAGAACACGTGACACTCTGAGGATTTTGATGACCGATATGGTCTCAATGCTGAAATCGAGAAAGCAAATCCAATCTCGCGTTTTCTATTTCGTGTTTAAATTTTAGGGATAAAAAGTGATTTATTTTATCCGGGATTCATCAATTGGATGGATTGCAAAGTTATTTAAAGGCGGGAAGTAGTTTGAAAGTTAGGATTCGATAACCGGATGGATTTTTAGCAAGAAATTGAGAAGCATCCGATCTTCTAAATTCGAGACCAATGAGAGGAAAACAAGCAGGAATCTAATGCAAAGTGTTCCCGCTCCATATTTACAGACTTAAGTCACACTTTATGCTAAGTCTACTGCTAGGGCACACGAAACACATTGGTCTGGGTTCAAAGAGAGCGCTAGTTTAGAGAGCACGAAGCTCACTAGTGAAGAGTGCCACTCAATATTTTTCGGATGACATGCAGAATGCCCCCTCTTGTGCCATAACACAAGAGCAATAAATGACAAAGAGTCGGACAACAAGAAACACCGATCCACAACAATTCAGATTGTGGAAGCATTGAAGGAACACAGTTTGAATGACAATATGTTCGAACTTGGGAGCAGATGGAGCAAAGCATGAAGCTATCGAACGATATGCAACTCATCCATGTCGCTCTAACGAAACCAACCTGTTGAAGGCTGTAAGGGAGCCGGTTTGCACCAAATCGCCTGACAAATCAGGGACGACCGGCACAGAAAGGCTTAGGGTTTTTCTGTGACTAGGAGATTCTCCAATGAAACGCTGAGTCAGTTATAATGTTTTCGCATTATGGGAATGGGAGGAATCTTATGCTCTTGATTATGATGCAAAAGACAGCTGGACAAGTAACGGAGGAGATGTGGGTAACGCTTAATCGAGTGTCCGCGAGGCGCTGACCGATCATCAAATAGACGCGGTGAACGAAAACGCGATTTGGCCTCCAGCAACTTTCCTACAGGAAGATTCGCAGCTCTGGGTTTGAATAATTTTCGGATGATGTTCGACGAACTAGTATAATTAGTGCTGGACGTTGTGACTGGAATTCGTCATCAGCAAAACGTTTTCAGGCATAACCCATATTTAAAATTCTTTTTTATAAATTTTGTCTGTCCATTCGCATCATTACCCGTGGTTGGTCGAATTCTTATTGTGCCTCTTCTGTTCGGAGGTTCTCATGAGCCTATAGTTCGCACCCAATTTATGGTGCTGATTAATTTCTCGCAAAAGGATTTCTCAGTTGTGTCTTTTAGACATTATCTTCGTGCGGTCCTAATCGAACTGATGCTCAAATCGATAGATATGTATTAAAACGAAGGAATTCTGGTCATTTTTGCTCACGTCTAACTGGAGTTCATTTAGTCTTGTGTCCAGCTTGCAGCCGGATTATCCAACGTAGTTATTCCCTTAATCTCTACAACCAATCTTGCAGACAATAATCCATTGTAATTCTTGTTCAACTTCAGGCTCCATATTTTTGAAATGGCTGTGTAGTGTTGACGTGGATTTGTGTGTGTAACTTCTATTCCGACTGATGAGATTAGATTAATAAGAATTTAAGGACAAACTCCCAACAAACTTACTCGAATGGATAAGAAATGATTGAGGTTAGTACAACCATGAAATCGAGCATGTTGTTGGCACTTCTGCAGAACGCCCCTTTGTGAAGCACAAATCCGTAAGTTATAATCTGAAATTACGTAGTGAGAGAAAGGTTGATGCTGAGTGAAATAAATAAATAAACACTGCTATAACAACAAATGCTCCGACGACCGATTTCGTGCTGTTTGCACTTATCAGGTATAAACAGTAACATCAGGATCCGCGTGCGCTTGAAACAGTGGAAGAATTGTAAACAAGGTGCGCTTGTATGTCAATGTTAGATAATGTTTATACGAACAACACTGCTATTGATTTTTATGAAATAGTGAGCTACAAATTTAATTTATAGCAAGAGCAAGTGGCCCTGCTCTGTTTGCAACGAACGGCTGGTATTCAAAACATATATTTTATAATCTCAAGGAGTTAAGCGATATAAAATTCCTCTTGCAATGCAAAGATGATTGTGAATTAAGTTATCCATTTACTCTGAGCATACTTACCTTCAGGGTGATTTCAACTGTGAACACCGAGGTGAAGAAGTAATCAAAGTAATTCAGGATCTGAAGGAAGAGACGAAACGAACGAGATTATTCCAAGCTTAGAAATGAATGTCAGACTGTTGATACAGGAACGCACGCATTTACCGTCAAGAAAGCCAGTAGTGCGTGTTCGCGCGATTTAAATCTGTTTAGCTGAAATATACAATTGCTTTCAAGGCGCGTGCGTTCAACCGTAAAATTAATCGCCAATATAAACGCCATTGATTAATACCAATGTCTCCCATTGCGCGAACTGCATTTTATATCCCCGTTACTACAACAAGAGTAATCAAATACAGAGCACAATTTTATCCACCGCACATCGTAATTATATCTCGATTTGTAGTGATTATGTAAATCAATATAATGATCTCGTAACGGTGAGTAAATGTATTCTGGGAAAACTTTTTCAAGAAATTGATACCGTTATTACTCACGATATGGTTGACTGGATTTTAATGCGCTTCCAGTGAATACATGTTTTGAAATTACTGCTTCATACGAGGGCCGCTATTGCTCAATAGAGAGGTGCTTGCTTCACAAGCGAAAGGTTTCTCATTTGACGTTGATGAAAAACTTATTGGCATTAACTCCGACCATTCAAGGCTCACTGAACCTGATCTTACTGTCTCCACCTGATGACGGCAAACAGCCAGAAACCGGTAGTGGTGTGTAAGGGATGGGGGTGTGAGCACCGCAATAAATCAGACCATTACTATTGTTAAAAGAGAAAATGTTTGTGAAACCGAACCAAACATTTATTAGCAAATAAGAGTTAATGTGATTTCGATGTCCATCATTGTATTTCCAACGCGTCTTCATCACAGTCAGCATCGGATTACTGGGATACCAATTAACTTTAGACAACAGCCTAGAAAATAAGTTATGTATGGTGTTGAAAGCCAGGCGTACAATGGAAAACACTTTCAAAGCAATCGATCATCAGTTGATTTCTTGGCCCGGAGATAAATGCACAAATTGTGTTGTGGAAATACGGAACATCGTTCCTGGGCTATACGGTTTGCATGATCCATGAAATACGTATATTCCGCATATGAATTCCTCAACTAGAAGTATCAACGAGGAATATGGTTAACTTCCATGTTCTGAGAATGATGCGGCCATTATTGCGCATCGGAATTGATGGCTACCGTTTGATGTCATTCACCAAAAAATATCGATCGATGTGAGCATATTGCAACATGCGGGTTCAACGATACACGCTAACATGATAAACGGAAACGAACCCTAAGGCTCACTGAACCTGATCTTACTGTCTCCACCTGATGAGGTCAAACACCCAGAAAGGGATGGGGATGTGAGCATAACAACACATTGGAAACGAACCCTGTTTCTCGCCGAGTCCGTGTCGAGTGGATCTTCCGCGGCCAGCATCGCGCTACTCACCAAGATGCACACCAGAACAATATTGTTGAAGTAACTGTGATTGCAAATTTCATGACAAGCTACGCGAAACCTGGACAAACAAAATATAATGCGATTCAAGTTCAAACACGAGGTTGCAGGGTTAATATGTAAATCGAAGTGAAACAACGATTTTTAAGGGGGAAAGCGTTCAATGTTTGAGCATAGTAAATGAGCCAGTTTACGTGACTGAGAACCGTTGAGTAACTGCAGATTTTTCTTGTGTATTTTGAAAATGAACGACACGGAACAGCAGTTAAGGACATATATGCGTTTTACCTTCGATCCGTTTCCATGTTCCATATGGAACAGCCGAGTAAAATAATTTTTAGCGGTGGTTGTTTTGTTTCAGCCCTAAACGCTTTTGGTTACCAGCCAACCATTGTTTTAATCGTTTTAGCGAGTACCGTTCTCGTCACTTGATGAGGTATGACATTAGTCGTGGAGTGTGAGTGTTAGTATACCAGCAGAACATAAACAGCAGGTTTCATCTTACGCAGGTTAACGTAGATTTCGTCGCGTTGAGTGTTTCTATTGATTTTCAGTAAACCATTTTTCATAAAACGACTTTCTTACAAAATCGTTTGTTAGTAGAAATAAAAAGCCATGGGGGTTGCTCAAAAGATGACCTTGATATTTAACTGTTGTATCTCACCGAGCACATTTGCAGTGTTTAGAAAGGCGGTTAAAATTACTCCAGCGTCAAAAGAAGTCTACAGGAAATCTCTGGGGGTTAACAAGTATTTCACAGTTTTCGAACATCTTAGAGGACCTTTCATCTTCTGAAAAGTAAACCTTTACAAGAATGACAACCAATTTGCTTAACGAAAGCAATTTTCTACGGTTGAGGTGCATTGAATATCCAATTCACAGTTTTATAAAAGCTCGAAAGTATATGATTGTTTTGATCTCCGTTGAATACTTCTTTCTTCGTTAGAGTATACCTATCAGCTCTCTCATAGCCACTCTATGTCCAGTCCAAAAGAGCTGGTAGAGTATTTATTAGCCTTGATCTAACTGCAAACGGCCATTCGATTGTGCTCGCATCCGAATAGCTTGAAAAACAATCTAGCCAGAAATTAGGCGCTCATCTTCGATTTTCCGAGAACCATTTGATGTTATCTCCGCGTCATCATCACGAAGCATTCTGTAAAGAGCTTCCGCGGACGGACTATGTTATAGCTAACATGGTCAATGATCTAGCTAGCAAAATTTTCGACAGCTCAACTTGCACTCAACACCTCACTGCAAGACTTAATAAGTAGGTGGTCTTTGATTCTACGAAGTCCGTCCTCGTTCTCTTGGTGTTGGGTCGAAAGTGATTTTGAACTCGAACTTTTCTTGCATTTTACCTCGTTTTTTCTACAGCTAAACACAAGTTATCTTGAAGCGGAGGATATGCACTAGTGATGAGCTCAAATAAGAGCGAAACTCGAGTCCAGTGCTTCCATTATGGGCCGTCATGATCAACTTTGTGAATAGTTCGATGGGCTTGACACGGATGAGTAGTCACAAATTTAAACAACATATTCTCAAAATATCGCGTATCTTGAACTTGTTTCAATGTTCTCCTCAATCACCAGATGTTGCGTTAACCAGTTTCCACTTCATAAAAACTATTCTAGTTCCGATTCACAGCATCCGGCTTTAGTCCGTTAATCCCACTATCCCACGAATTATATTTGTTGATATAAGGCTTAGCATTTGTGACCTAACATATCTCATCATTGTGACATGCATAATTTCCTATTGCTTTTAATATGTAGGAACCTATTGATCAATAGTCTACAGCTGAAATTTATAATACTTATGAGTAAGACGTTTCATTTCCATCTTGTAGACTATAAAGTTGAAAATACTAGAATATTCAAAATTATACTTGAATGCCACTGTTACATAGGGTTCGTACATAGAACCACGATGTTTAAACACAGATGTGAGCAGCACATTACTAGAATATTCAATTTGTTTGATTATGGTGTACAGTGGAACTGGGGATTTAGCTCTGAATGTTAGCTACGGTTTAATTATGAGTGACTTTGTTTGTGAAGCCATTTGGTTAATCGAATTTAACATACACTCCTGAAATTCATTGAAAACCGTGGCAAAAGCCTCCATCAACAGCAGCGAACTTACGGATTGGTTGGACTGAAAATGAAGAACGAAGATGCATTCGGAATCGGTTTGACTTTGCTGGTAATACCGATCTCGGATTGGCGCCGTGAACTAAGGGATTCCTTGGTACCTTCTTCACTGTCAGCAACGGCCAAACTTGTTTTCTCATCGAGCATGCCATTATGATCGTCGACAATATAATCTAAAGTTTAAAATATATTCACTCATAAGAACGGAAGCAAATTAGAAGCGATTAGGTTAGCTACGGAATCATGCCACGTTACTTGCAAGAAAAGGTTGAATATAGTACCGTTCGGATAAGGTAATCTATAGGCCGGTAACGTTAGTTCAAGTAATATCTATAGTATTGGAATCGAAACCATCTGAAAAGTTCTGCGCTATTTTCGGAAGAAAAAAAGATTCTGTCTATCTAAAATTCTTACGGTTTTAGAGGATTGATGCACGTCGTATCTTGTGTCTGCTTACAAGGATATTCAGGAGTGGCATGCCCAAAACCATAACCTAAACACTAGATGCAAATATATGCTTCCTGATATGAAATATTTAACCTAAGCCTGGTCAACATATCCACGGAAGAATATTGAGCTCTTTGACAGGATTTATCATCGTACAGCCAAGTTAGTCACATGTTACAAGAATTTACCATTCCAAGAGCGAATATCCCAATTGAGACTGCAAGATTCCTCGCCACGTGTTGCATAAAAAGTAATCTCACTTTGGTTTATATTATTCTTCGTACCGAAAATCACATTCTCAAATATTTACTGAGTTACTCGCATCTAATTCGAACACACAAACATGCTAAGGCTTTGACCATTCCATATTTGGAATCTGCTTTACCTGGAACGTCGTGCTGGAAGATATCAGACGCTCAGAATCTGTTGCGCGTTTTTACATGCTTTTACTTGACATGCCGTGTTATCCTTTGTATTTTTGAGCTGTGTTTGTTTGTGTTCAGGTGTGGACATTGTCCGAGGATCACTTTGCCTGATAGGTAATCCATGCGCACAAGAGGAGTCAGGCACGTTAATCTTTATCCGTTGCAGAACCGGACGCCAGACTGTAGAGGTAGTTGCTGCATCCACCTTGTTGCCCGAATACTCACCAGTCTGTAAGGGATGAGGATGTGAGCTCCACGATACATTGGACTTACTAGTCTTTGTTATATCAACCGCATCAGCGTGAAATCTTTCGATATGGTATTTTTTAAACCCCGCCTTTCCACTTTCACGTTATTGAGATACACGCCGTGACATGTGTCCAGAACTGTGATTGATATTACCCGAAATTGCCGATTGCTTAGCGGTTCGATTTTTGTGCTCCTTTATCTCAATAAACATTTCTCTAGATGTTCGCCAAATATAAATACCCTGGTAACCCGTACACTTAAATTTCTAGACAGCTCGTTGCGCAACCAAAAGGTGTTTGAACATCGTAGTTCGTTGTACGAACCCTATGTTAAAGTGGCATTCAAGTATAACTTTGTTTACCACTTATTCATTGTTTCAAGGCTCACTGAACCTAATCTTACTGTCTCCACCTGATGACGGCAAACAGCCAGAAACCAGTAGTGGTATGTTAGTGGTATGTAAGTGCGGGGGATCTGAGCAACACATTACTTTGGCCAAAAGTGTCTCATTTTGCAACGCACTATTAAAAATGGATTGTTCTGCCTCTGTTATCCGTTTCTCTTATACCGGCATTATTTAGGATTCTTCGTATGCGCAGTTGACCCAAGGTAGAGAAACCGTAGCACGCCACGGTTTTTCCGTTTGCAGTGATGGGTATTTCACTCGGTTCAATAGCTGTTCACATAGACTCTTAGGATAATCATGATTGGCAAATGGATGACTAGTAACGAAGTGTGCGCTTTGGAATTGAACAAACCGCCTTAATCTAGTCGAGCGTTATTCGTTGTTCAAAATGCGCAAAATCAGTACGAATAAATTCGTTTCAATCAGCCGACATTTTCACGATTTCCGAAACGAAATAAAACTATACGATGTTCGTTGGTTTTTGTGGTGGTTGACCCCAACAGTTGTCCATTATTATTCATAAACTATCGAGTGCTGGCTCAAAACAGAAATAGAAAAACACTTCAACAACAATGCCTCAATAATCGGAACAATAACTCACCTTTATTATCCGCCATTTGTCTGTCCTCATCATCCTCGTTGATTGGATCCAAACTGGAAAAAAATATTCTTTTTTATTGTCGGACCTTGTGTGAATGTACGTGGGTGAGAATGCGATCCAAATGAAATCCAGAATATAAACATCATGTGTCAAGAATAACCAAGGCTAGCCAATCAGACCTCTCGCCTCGATTAGAATAGTACTGCTCCAAGATGTGGTGAAGTTGTGATAACCACTCAAACAAGAGGTTGCACTTTCGAATTCGTTCACGGGGTTTCTCTCTAATTCCACGTAATTTCAACGTTTAAATTGAGTGTCAAATTGCTAGTGCTCTGATAACTGAGTCGCTGCATAACACAGTGAGCACAACATTGGTCCAGTTGATACGTAAACGGTCCGGTGAAGAAAAAAATATTACTCGATGCAACAACAAATTACTGTTGCAATACATCCTCAAGAGAAGAGCCACAAAGCCCCATTGTTTAGTGACACTGCATGTAGAAGGGAACCCACATTTCCGTACCTTGCATTTACCAATAACCCGTGCTCTCGTGCAAAACATTTGATACAATTTTCACAACACTTGAGTTCATTTTATATCGACATTTAAATTTATTTAAATTGAATATTGGTACCGCAAATACTTAACTTCACGGCAGTGAAACCTGGACCATCAGCGCAAAAAACGAACGGAAGCTAAATGGTTTTCATTTACGAAGCATCCACCGTCTCTTCAACGTATCGTGGGTGGACAAAGTAACGAATAATGAAATGCTTTCAAAAGCTGGTTTACAAAACATGTTCACCATACTACGACAGCGCCACCTAGGCTGGCTGGGTCATGTGTACAGAATGAGAAATGGTCGTTTTCCAAAATTATCTAGTCTATGGTGAGTTAAAATCAGCAATTCGACCTTTGAGCAGACCTTACTTGTGGTACAAAGATGTTTGCAGAAGAGATATGAAAGCTCTCGGCATTGACCCTACGAGTTTGGAAGAACTTGCCGTTGATCACTCACTTTAGAGGCACTGTGTAGTATCATGTATAAGCGGGGGAAGAGCAGATACAACTATTGGCCGTTAAACGCAGATTACGCCGTCGGTGTGCAACTGACGCCGCTCCACCAAATACAACCTGTCGCTGTGGGAGAGATTGTCACTCCCGAATCGGACTGTTTTGTTATTCTAAAAGCCGCGGAGCATGAAACCATCATACGCTTGAGATGTACATCCATGTTCGAAGCCAACAACAATAACAACAACAACAACAACAGATAGCTACCTTATTGATAAGTAACGAATTACTGAAAAGCCAACAGAAATTATTTAATTCATTAACCAGTGTTGAATTTCTATTTTCTATTTTCTTTCCTCGGACTGCCACTACGTGAAGAACAATAAAAAGATCGTAAGTATAACTAATAAGAGGTGGAATTTAGGTTTTTCTTTGATCGTTTTCCTGATAGTAAATTTAAATAACGTTTGGGTGACAGGCAGTGTGATGAATCTTTGTATGGAGAATTTGCAAAATGATATATTGATCAGATTTTGTGTTGATTGGACAAGTATGTCAGACGTTAAGGAACCTAACGGAACTGGAATTGAAATCACGTAAGGAGATGTACTAATTTTGCCAAGAACGAATACTGTTGTGAAACCTTTATCGGTGAACAGTCTACGGATTTTGATTCATAATTTCACCAGCTACGATATTCATTGTATCTCTCAACGACTTACTTCAACTGATCCAACAGTTGCGTGACGTCATTGAACTCGTGGTGAACTTTTTCCACGATACTTGCACCCGATGGCGCAGGAAGTTGACTGCTTATGCGCCGCGCCATGAGGCGCTTTGATTCCTCTTTCTCTACATCCGGTTTGATCAAATCCTCAGTAGATTTTTCCTCCTGACCATCCTCTTTCCTTTCTTCTCCAGATCCGGTATCGGCTAGGTTGTCCACAGCAATAGCCAAAAACACGTTCAGCAGAATATCTTATTTACATTAAGTTAAGTATGTAAGACGGTATCATAAATTTACAGCTCACGTGGGGATTGTTGTTTGGCCCACTTAAGGGCTTTCACGGTTCTCATAATAATAACAGGCTGTAAGTACACTCAAAGAGAACAGCACATAAGTAATAAGGCTGGTGAGTTAATCTTGCTAAGTTTCGAAATTCAGATTTGTCTTGTAACGTACCGGCTTTCTAAATTCAAAATTAAATACCAAGTATGGAAGAAACGCTGATTTTCTCTATGGGAAAGCATTGCATGTTCGTTTCTCGAACTCGGTAAACAAAAGATGTCAAAGTTGTTATCGAATGGACAAAGATCCTCAATGACAGGCATTTCCATCATACAAAGACACAATGACCGGCTTCGTGCTGTTTGCACTCATCAGGTAGGGACAGTAAGAACAGGATCTACATACGCTTGAAACAGTGGAGGAATGGTAAACAAGGAGCGCTTGTATGCCACTGTTGGATAAGGCTGGTAGGAACAACATGTGTTCAATCGCATATGCCCAAACACATGGACATGAACAAAGATCCTCATTTGTGCTATGGAAGTGCATGCAAATCAGGATCTTTGTTGAAAACCATGGATTCAAACCCTGTCTACATGTGTGAGGGTACATGCGAATAAACAGAATGCTCGTACCAACCTTATCCAACAGTGGAATACAAGCGCAACTTGTTTAAGAACCACATTACTATCACTATTTCTACACCATCAGTGAAATTTGTTTGGATTCTGATACGTTTTCGGCTCAAAGGATACAATTGCCGCAGATGAAGAGAATGACATAGTACAAGCACACTGCGATCCCGACGCTACTCTTCGAGTATGAGCGAATCCCATTGTACATGGCTTCATTCCAGTCCTCACTTGTAAGAATCTGAAACAGTTGATCACTTGTAATAAAAACGCCAACAGGCTGCACAATTAATTACATTTACTCACATAATCATGTACTGCTTGAAACAGATTTTATAACGTTGAGGGTTCAGAGCGGGGATTTGTATATCACATGAACAGCGTTACATTTACAGTGTCATCATTCATCGATTGCCGTAATTTCGTAATTTCAACCACTTGGAGTTTTGAATCTTATCAATGCAACACAACTCGATGAGACCGGATGATCTCCTGAGATGGCACACAGACCACACGAATCGTCACGTGATTGACCTGGCGTGCACAACGCACCCGCATCGCCATCGCGGTCACTCGAGGATAGATGTCGCGTAGATGGCGGTGCATCTTATTGTAGGGCGTGAGGCGAAGTTCTCAGCGTGGTTTGCTTAAAATTGGGACCCAGTTTGATGGCAACCGAATATTGCACGAAGGCTCAAGATGCGTGATGTAGTAGCCTTACACTATTAGAGTAGTTGTGCATAAAATTTCCTTGAATTGGAGTTTCGAAAAAGAACAAGACGATGAAGATGCAGAAGAAAAAGAAGGAAAATATCTTTGGTCGCTTATACGGATGTCTCACACGTAAACATGATGGAACTTTATATGAAAAACGATTCGCGTATTGTTTACTAACTTCAAAATTGTTATTGTTGTACTAACAAACATTTCGACATTCGGTCTAGTTTCAGAGATAAATACAAATTGACGCCGAACACAAACGTGAACCATTGTTCTCGTCAAGCAGCTAGAGTCGATGATTAGCTATGATCTCACTAGCACCAAGTGATACAGCTTTTAGGATTCCATCAATTGGATAGGGTGCCAGACTGTCGCCGTCTAACGTGATTAAAAAACAAAGTTGTTTGTAATTATTCAACAGCCGGTACAAGTTAAATAAGCTGAAATCAAGTGTATCATGATACAGTATTCTAGTAGAGTACGTATCCATGAATTACAGATACAAAAGACAGCTGATTGGATTACATCTATGTCACACCTGGAACACAGTGATCAGCGATTGGTAGAAACTGTCAAAGTTCGACCTTGGTTTTTCGACCTTGGGGAAATTGAATCGTCCACCAAACAGCTGCATACCAAGCAGGGCGAAAATGACGATGAATAGAAAAAGTAGCACCAGCAAGCTGACGATCGATTTCAAACTGGCAAGCAATGATCCGACCAGGTTGCGCAAGCTGCCCCAGTATCTGCGCGTTGAAAAAGAAATGGTAAAATACGCGTTAGCGAGGACAGCGAAGCAATCACGAAATGTAACGGTGCACGACGGCGAGCGAATTACCACGCGATAAACTCAGAATGCTTAAACTTTTTAAAGTACTAATTGCCGTTGGTATTCAAGGTTAAGTGAATATTGCAAACATATCAATGGTCGTGGATCACGTGTGATACACATAAGCGCGCCTTTGTAGAATTTGCCTGTAAAATGCCTCTAGAAAATAGTGTTCACATTTAATTTACCGCCTTACCATTTATTCAAACCCAACTTAATTTCATCTCACTATATACACTTGATGAGATCATACAAAGAAATATGAGCAAAAATAATGTTAGATTTCAACAGTGACCTTTAAATTTATTCGCAACTTTTCCACTGCCTAAAAGCTCGCTGAGCTTAACCCTTAACGGTCGAATGGGTCAAATTCGGTACACAAAATTTAAAGGTTTATGATAGGATAAATTAGACAAATTACTTCCGTATACCGGGAGTATCGGATTCGGCACACGTTCTGCTCTCCTTTGGTATGCGTTTGAGACGGCTGAGCCATGCGGCGCACCATTTGTCAACAAACTTCGGAAGTGAGGTGACGCTTGTAAAATAATTCAGGCAGTTAAGGGTTAATCTTACCATTTTCACTCTGTGACCTTGAATTAGCAAAAACTTATAATAGTGTGAGTAGGTCGGTAATCAAAATTTTTCCGTACCGATTCAATTTAATAATCTAAATATCATATAGCTTTACAGAAATCACAGAATAATACAGGAACTACGAACAATGTAACCGATATAAACGGGATTGGGATGTTTACTGAACTGTTTATGAATCAGTTAAAAATCCAAACGGTAGAATTTGTATTCAGGTGCACAGAGTAGATACATACGTAGATTCACGGGGTCAGGATTTGTAGTTTTGTTCGATGCATGGGTTGAGGACCAAGAAGACATCAAAATTTCCGAATCTGATTTGGGAAGTTCACGACATACTCAAGTAGATTGTTCCAAACAAAACAGATTAGCACTTTATTAGTATGAAACTAGCATGAAACACTATTTTGTGGCTCACCGAAACTGATGTTACTGTTTCAAACTGCGGATAGCAAATAGCCGGAAACTGATTTCGGGAAATATCAGCATCACTATACATTGACATAACTTTTCATTAATACGGAATCCTATGCAATATTTCAGTAAATTTTGCAGTTATTTATATTCAAGTAAAGGATGAAAAGCTTGCCACATGTCGGGAGCACTTTGGTGAGAATCATGTTTATCTCCATTGTAGTGAAACCTATGAACTTGAGAGCCTTACTAATTTAAAGATGCAAAGAGCATTAGAGACGAGCGCTAATCACGAGGTTTTTGAATGATAAACAGAACTCTACCCAACGACACAACGCAACAGCAGAAAGCGTAGGCAAGATGGACAACGACAATTGCGCACTCGTAATATTTCGGGTTTCGAAAGGGTTGAATTCAGAAGGTTTGTCCGACAACATCGTCGGAAGATGGACGTCAGCCGCAACCAAACGATATGCAATTCGTCAATGTCGGTCAAAAGAGACCTGTGTGGCGAGGGCTTTAGTTGTACCGGTTGGTACGAAATCGACTGACAAATCAGATCGAAGTAACATGTTGAGGATCCCTGTGGTGATTACTTGTTTTCCTTGTGGGTGGTTGCGTGCATGCGTGTTACTTGAACATATCAAAGGCGTTTGATCGGGTGAACCAATCTATACTCCTCAGCAAGTTGCAGGATGTTAATATCAATGGGTGTCTTCTTACCTCTCTGAGAAGCTACCTTCTTGATCCCAAGGCAACTGTACGTATCGATGGTGCAATGTCTAGGACATCATAGCCACTAGCGGTGTCTCACAAAGTTTGGGCCTTGGTCCGGTTCTCTTTTTGGTCTACATCAATGACCTTCTGAAACTTGCCACAGCCAAAAAAGTTCTCTTTGCGGATAATACTAAACTTTGGATGCGAATTACGTCAAGCATGGACTGTTTGCGCTTATAAAGCGATATAGATATGTTGAACAGCTGGTCAGAGCGATGCACGCTTCCATTCAACTTCAAAACGTGCAAAATATTGCAAATAAGTAAAGATTTCCCATTCTCCTACAACCATGTATCGCAACAACTGGAATGGACAAAAAAAGAAAAGGACCTCGGAGTATGGATTAGTGGAAGTCTTAATAATAGCATGCAATGCGAAGCAGTGTACAACTGAGCTAGCCGCATGCTAGGTATGTTTCGGCGTATTTTCGGACATTTTTCCCGTGAAACATTCCCCATACTCATAAATACGTATATTAACCCAGTGATGGATTACTCAGTGCAAGCTTGGGCACCATGGCTACAAAAAGACATCGAGCTGCTCGAGAGGATTTATCACAGAGCAACCAAAATGGTTGGCTGTCTCCGCAACCTACCATATAAGAATCAAATCGTGCATCTTAATTTGGATACACTGCTTCGCAGACGGGTTCGATTTGATCTGATCCTAACTTATAAAATAATGAACTCAAAAATGCACCCTCTGAGGCATCTATTTCGCCTCCGACCAAGTCATACCACACGTACTCACCCAATGGCATGTGATATTCCACATTCTTACTGGAACTGCTGTCGGTTCTTCTATTAACGCGCGCGTTTGTTTCTCATGGAACTCCCTACCGTCATCATCTAGTTAAAGGGTTTTCATGAACAAACTGAATATACTAATGCGTAGTAATTCCACCCGACATCCTGTTTATATAACTTTATTGAGCAACTTCACACGACATTTATCCTAACGAATATTTTTTTCCATTATACCGAGACAATACATGACATTTTTCTAAATACTAGAAGTGTCGATCTTCTAAGCGCTTCAACGTTCAAGTGGGTGAACGCGATCAGCGTTGCACAGACTGACCTCAGGGATTAATCAAGACAGTCGATGTGCGTGCGTGCAACACCGGGGGTTAAGTGGTTATTGTTGACCAGATATGCGCCAGCTGCGACTCGTTGACCTGAACAGACCTGGCGCAATCAATTTCGGCTTCCCTCCCCAACTCCCCCACTCCCTACACGACGATTGATGAATGCTAGACGCTGACAAATCGAAGAGGCAACCAGTTACCTTGTAACCTTGAAGACGCGAAGTAATCGAGCACATCGAAGAACAGAGACGCCCAAAGGTGGCATAACTTTGGTGCGAATCAGCACGATTTCTATGATGCTGCACACAACCACGAAGAAATCGAACCGATTGAACATAAAGTCGAAGTAGCAGCGGATTCCGAGACTGTACATTTTGATCAACATTTCGATGGAGAAGAGAACCACGAACACGATGTTGGCCAAGTCTGAAAACGATGGAAAATCAATCAGCGACACTGACCAATATTTTTAGAGTCTAGAGTTAAACTGGTCTTCGATAGAAACCACCTCATCGCCGTCTTTACAGTTTCAATCATAATATTATTATATCATAATATACAGAATCATCTGGAATTGTTAATTTAAACAATGCTTTTTGAAAAGAAACTGAAAATGTCCTTGAATATAAAAGCTCATTTGCGTACATCTCCATCACACACACCGCACCAGCAGGATCATGATCAGCATCTGGTAACGGCTAGGCTCACATCGAAACGGGAAGCAACTATTGTAGTAGGACTCAACCGTACTCGAATTTATAAAAGAGATTTGATAATTACTCACTACCTGATAAAAAATCGGTAAGCCACGAAGTACTGTAGGAATGATGATAGATTTTAAGACCTTGAAATCACAATCTTAACACAACCAACCATTGTTCCACCAGTAAGCAATATTGCTATTGCTGAAATGCTGGTCTTTTTATAAATGATAAATGTATTACTGTTGTTTATAATGCATGAACTTACACACCGATACCAGATTTATTCATTTTGAGATAGCCGGATTGAAAGAATAGTGGGTCAACAAATAGCGGTTATCTTAGGCTACTAGTTCATGCAGTCAAATAAAGCCATTTGATTGGTATTAACCTTAAAACTTTCGATTCATTTCGTCCCAAAATCGGTTATGCTTTAATACATTCAAGTTGGAATGGCTATTTGAGTGTAAATCCTTTCTAGTATACAACCGTACACTAAAACATTCATCCAAAATTTCGATGTTCTAACCTTGGAATTCATCAAGCCACGCAGGTTGCCGATAGTGCTCTGAAGTGAGAATGCCAGTGTTCAGAAAAACGAGGACAATCACAATCCAGTAAAACGTCTGCGATTTGACCAGTCGACGGCACGCTCGGCGGCATCTGCGATTCCATCGTTTGGTTCTTCGACTGTGAGGGAGAAACGTTTCGCATACAAAGCAATTTATTCGTGCATGTTGAAAGATGGCAATAGAGACTGCTTGTTAATTAATGCACTTCAATCTTGGAACAATCCAGACAAATTAAGATCATATCGTCATTAGTGAGGCAATGCCGAAATCAATTGCGATGAGTCAGTCACAACGGTCCGAATTATTATTTCTGTAATTCAACCTACCTGCGTTTAGTGAGTAGTAATAACGCATGTTTTACAAAAAGCGAATTCGTGGATCTTTTTGAACAATTATTTTATAGCTGAACTGTTAGGTTTGAACGATTGCCAATCAGGTTAAATGTATTCTCTCGACAGTAACTGTGGCGACTTCTTTCATATATTTATTTTTATATATTCATATAATTTTATATAAATGTCAGGGGATGTGATGTAGTTCCTAACCATACAATGTCTAGCAACAACACAAAACGGAAGATTCGAACTCACCCTTTCAATGGGATACAGAAAAAGTACTGGTTCTTCTGCGCCGCTTGACTACGTGGTCCATCGTCGAATCCATGTTCGGATTGTTCCTCTTCCTCATCATCATCCGCCTTACGGTTACCTCGGCAAGCCACACACCATCTTAGTTCTTCAAATAAAACAAAAGTTTTTGATGAATATTTGGTCAGATTTTACGTAAATTGGCGATCACATTACACAATATGTCGTGCGTGTTCTTCTCTCAGGTAATGATTTTATTAAAATCGGGAACCCAGCAACTAATGTCTATGTATCCCTAAGTTAAAAATTAGAATGAATGTGTGTAGAGCGAGACCTTGAAAATCTGAATAAACTAATTTTCACATTCCATATCCTGTATACTGATTAAAAATAAATTGATAGCCATGGTTTCAATCTAGAATCAAGAATCAAGATTTTATGGTGAAAAAAACCAATTGCTTTACATGTACAGATATAAAAATACAGAGGATGCAATCAAAATTCCACGGAGGTGTTTTCTTTGTGTGTGTTCATATAAAGTCAATATACGGAGCCGATAGTGAAGTTTTCTATGATGTAAGCATCAAGTTTTGAATTGAAAACCCTAATCACGGTAGTGTCCACAATATCTTTTGATAGTGAATTCTGCAATCGAGTCTTGAGTGCGGTATAACGCGACAACTTGAACGACTTCTATCAAATCACGGAGAGGGTGATTCTTCATCCGCATTATTTTATATGTTAGGATCATGTCGCACCTTACTCGCCTTTGTGTAAAATCAGCTCTTGGTATGGGATGTAATGCATCACATATTTTGATTGCATGACGGTTTTTAGGTAATGGATGTTGTTACGGGGGCCACCAACAACGACCTTGGCTCTGAGTGAAAACACTGGCACCAGGTACATTTAGGTAGTTAAAATGAGAGATAGTTAAACTGGCATGAATTCTTCCAGTGAAATTCACAAAGGAGATGCATTCCCAACAAATAAGGACAAACCATAATGTGTCACACCAGCTAAAAAATTAAAACCAGCGAATCATATGAATATGATCGAGGTCTAATTATATTTTACCGTTATGATACAAATAGTATGTGAAATAGAACACATTTCTACTTCATCTATATGATTTTTCATTGTCATTATTTTTATTAGATTATGAAAGGAATTGTTCATCCAACCAGCGCGCTATAGCGAATTGAAAGGTTCTATAAACAACAATATTTCAAACGATCTCTGATAGACATATCACTTCATATTTTACGACATACAGCACGCTCACTATAACGGTCAGTTTAGATTCTAAGAACTGTCCCCGTATCTGATCCCTCGTGCCCATGGGACATGTGCTTATCTCTGATTTTATTTGCGATTAGCGGTAGATGTAATATACTTTCCCTTAGTGGACATGGTACTAGGCTTTCCCATTTATATGTTTGACTATCATCATTACCCTTTCGATACCTGTGCATAGTGGGGAACCACAGTTAATCACGCTACCCCGAGAAGTCTCTTTCCATCGTCACTAATACAGCCATGTAAAGTTCCGTGCACACCTACTCATACGTGTCACTGAGATGCACAGGAATGACTAAGAAAACCGTCTTTACTATCTGCTGCAACATTCTTTGAAAATATGCTGGGGCTCTCACATCTTGTGCGATTCCACACATTAAATACCTTTTCAATCTATCTCTACATATAATTCCAAAGGCTCTGCCTGTAGTCGAGGAAAGAGAGGTGGTATTTAGGTCTGGTTTCTAGCATGATTCAAAACCACGTTTAGAATGTGAAGAGCATAAAAATTGTTTACATGACAGTCGTAAGTATTTTCATGTAAAAGAACTTGTAACACGTGAAGGCCAGTTACGTCGTATGTGTTTGTTGGATTTTGTCCTCCGCTTCACATTGAAAATTGTTGGGTTTCTTAAACAAACTCTAATTTCAAAATGTACAACGTTCGCAAGAAGATAATTCGCGAGTATCAAATTCTTCAACATAATACAACGTTTCGTACAGCATTTAGGCATTCTTATCATAATCTCATTTGTGTTGCAACTGCAACATATAGCAGTGTTGATTGTTAATGATTGTTCAATTGATGACTGCATTTTGTTGTTGGGATTGTGCTGAATGTTGTAAGAGAAACTTCTCGATGCCCACAAACAAGAAAACCTACATAATTCCAGCCATGGAGTATGCATCGCAGCTTGGACTCCCTGGCTAAAAATGAATATACTATTGCTTGATAGAATATGCCATCGTACGACCAAACTTGTGAGTGGTTTCCAGAAACTAACGTCCGAGGAACGAATGCATACTACATCAAAGAAACCTTCTGAATGATGTGATACTTACGTACAAAATATCACATACACCACATCATCTTTAAAACATGCATACATACACGGAGCGACTCAGCAACACTACAAGTTCCCCATTCCCATATTAGCTGTCGCTGAAATGTTTATACTGTTTCCTTTGGAATGCCCTCCGAGAAACTCTTGTCATCGCTCCGAGCAACGAAACATTTATTCGAAATTTGGACACGTATTTGTTACATAACGATTTGACTACACCTGCATATTAACTCATGGTAAGTATTCAACTGGACTATGTGTGGCATTACATGGTTATTTGTTATTACCTTGCCACGAATTAATATTCATTATACTGTGATAATTGTGAAGCGATGTACGTTTTGTCACCGTAAATTCATAAATCATGATAGGAAAAATAAATTTGAAATTGGTCTAACCAATTGGATTCAAATTTATTTTGTTTTGTCTACTTGTTTTTTATTTCCACCTCAGTACAAACCTATCGTATAGATTTACTGCGTAAACTACGTGAATTACAATGAACACAAACTTTTTTCTTTCTCCGTTTCCGACTTGGTATTCTCTTCATCGTCACTGATATCCTCGGCCGCGCTTATCCAATCCAAATAACCTTGGACATCTTCCTCGAACTGCATTTGTTCTCTCGCCTTCTGATATTTGCCTCTTTTCTTCGCCTTTTCTCTTTCTTTTGAAAATTCACTGAATGCCACGCCGAGGAGTTGGTGGAATGAAATAGAAAGTATTGAGGTTGCGCAATCATTTATAAAACAGGTTCGAATTTACTGGATTGAATCAGAAAGGCACATTATGTATGTCGTATTTCTAAAGAGTGCATGCTAATAAATTGTCTTTAATTTGAGGACAAATATGCATGTTTCCATTAAAGATTATTTGATGATTATTATATCATACAGCAAGCTGTGAGCGAGTAAATTATGGATAGACTGACTGGTAAAACGGCAGGTTTGTGGATAGAGAGGCATACAGACACGACACGATTGGAAGGCAGCGAATCAAAATCGGTACTCAGTAGTTTGTTGAGGAAATGAACGCAAAATTTGTTGTTAGTGTCGTCGAACTGATGCATGACCAAGCGCGACGGCAGTGTAAGTTTGCTTTCGCGTGTTAAGGCTAACGGAAGACGTTCAAAATGATTCCGAGAATTTTAATTATCATCGATTAAATTAACGTGTCGGAAATATTGAAAAAGGAAATTCTTCCAAAGCATATCAAAAAGCAACGACGGCAGAGTGGTTACTCAGTAGTCCTTAAATTAGATCTCAACATCAAATGAACTAGCGCAAACTCCTGTGGGGTAATCACGTATAGCGAAGACAAACGTATCGATTTTCTGACAGGATAATTGATATCCTGTCTCGCCAACTCTGGTTTACAGTCGTGACCATAGGTTACTAATCCCAGGAAAGCTTTTATTGATAAACGATTAGCAGTAGGGATATTTCAGTGTCCTAGAAAAGAGATACGAGTTTCCTGAACAAATTCAAGGTTAAAACTTGGCTAAAGATACGATCGTATGGTGGACCTCTTTTCTTGTGTTTTCGTCACACTATACGTTTGCAAAACTAGTTGAACTGTGGACAAGGGTTGAAGTTTGAAGTAACTATTGCAAAGCCTACCGCATTAGTTGACACGAACACAGTGCATATGAAAAGAAATTTTAAACCATAAGTTTAAACAAAATATCCGTATCTCTACGATCTTCCATCACACACATCCGACGAATTGTTCCGTGCCGATTGCACTCATCTGGCAGGGACAGTGTGATCAGAATCCGCGTACCTTGAAACAAAAGAGACATGTTTGAAAGCGCTCAAATGTTCAAGTCAATATTAAACTCCTCGGAACAGCTAAACTCGTTTCATCACATGCATTTCTAATGCGAATGAAGATGCGGTTATTCGCATAGGCTTGACTTTTGATGTTGTTAATCCAAGAGACTTTCAACTTTCCATTTAAAGGCCTTGGTTCTACCTTCGAAACAATGGGATATTCGAGGGGTTCAGTACGATGCCTTTAGCAAGATTATTCCGAATTGTATTTCTACAGCAGTTCCTAGCAAGTTGATTCACTTCATTTATTCATACAATCTATCTGCACGCTCAACATTTTCAGTCCCTTGGGTTCGTGGTAATAAGGATGAATTCAGAAATGGGATTTGTAATTCAAGGTAATTCAAGGTTTTTAGTGGTCTAAAAAGCAACCATAGAATGGTAAAAATTGAAATTTTAGTGTAGAAACAGTATAGGAAAATAGATTAAACAGTATATAAGTGTTCTGTAAATGAATAATGCAATAAAAATTCGTCTAATTTCGTTTTAAAGTCATGCAAGCTAGTGGCGTGAGCAACGGTTGAAGGTAAACTGTTCCAAGTAAAACAACACACGGACAGAGTAAAAATACCTTCTACATTTCAGGCACGAATGGGGCACGACCAGCACATAATCACGCGTCCGATAATTTCTCGTATCCCTTCTCGTATCTTGTGTGTGAATTTATCCTCACAGTCCAATTGATGGAATGGGCGACGATACAGCAAAAGTGGCTAAACTGATTTATGGCTAGTGTGGTCGTTTAAACATGCTTCGGCTCTGGTAAATTTTATTGATAATCTCGCTGGTGTTTATGCAAGCTTTCGTGCTTATTAACTTAACACGATTCTATAGTCGCCATCTAAGATACAGGCGAAACTCGTTGTAGATCAGCTATAGCTATTCAAATGGCGCTTTATAGATTTTGGACAACGGTTCCATTTGTAACGATAACAATGTTAAATATTGATCGAGTAGAGCGAAACTTTGCGTCACCGCGATACAATATTATTGCATTGATTGAACTCACCCACTCAAAACACCGAGTACTAGATTCATGACGAAGAAAGAGCCAATCAGAATCATGCTGACGAAATACACCCAGGGATACGACATGCCCAGTGCATCGTTTACCTGAAATTTCAAGAATTTTATGACAGCGATTTTCGTATTTTGATTCACTCATTATGAGTGAGTGAGTCTGTAATTGATTCTTGATTTGAATCAAATCACGATTACTTCTTGACCGAGCATGAAAAAGATTGACAATCTGTGTCGAGGTGTTGTATCGCTTCCCACAATCACTTGCTTCTGTCACCATTTGTATCACTGAGCTCTTTGAATATTTTGAAAATAAGTTATACTATGAGTGATTCAGATGATTGCGCCTGAGGATTCTTCCAGAAAAATATACGAGGTGAATTTATCCTCGAAAACAAAGAACCGAATACTTTCTCCCACCACTTGGACATGTCATTCCAACATCGAACTCTCTGCGAGACCTGAGGTAACGGTTGTAGGATGGATATCCCACACGTCGAACAAAACACTTTTTAAGGTATTTTCATTTTGTGTGACTGTTTGTTTGAAATTCACTCCAAACTTGATATGAAAGCTCTCGACATTGAACCTACGAATTGAGAAGAAATTTTTCTTGATCACTTAATTTGGGGAACAGCATAAACTGCTATCCGCTGCTGAATGTATATAACACCGACGACTTGCTGTTACATCGGACGATCAATAAGCGAAACTAAATTGAAAATCCAAGCCGAGAGCCCTGTGGTGCTCTTAGATAATGAGATTACGCTACGATTATCTATCAGCCAATCAAAATTGTCCAAGAGACATCTTAACCAATCAGGTTGTCCTACCTACCTATTCTTCCTTAATCTGGTTCCTTAATCTGGTTCTCATCTGGAGAATCGAGGCTAGTGGAGAAAATGAGGGAACCAGGCGACAGACAATAATTCAAGGCATAGAGTCATCAATGCCTTAGCAGGAACTTAACACTTGCAGATACCGCCGATCGACTGAGTATTGGGTATAACTATAAATGCTGCGGAAGAGACTGTTAATCCTGAATCTGACTTTTTATTGCTTTACAACTCTGTGGAGCAGGAAATATACATCCATGACCTGTATCAACCTAAGGAGGCTTACAACAACAGCAACAACCGAGAGACCGAACTAGCTTCTGGTATTTTAATTGCATCATTTCTCCAGTGAAATTCACGTAAAACAAGACAACTCCATCTGATTTGAAGTTAATAGTTCAATAATGACAGGATATTAGAAAATGTCTTTTTATTTTGATAAAATTGGTTAAGCTGTTATCGTTTCTCCAGCACAGATTTCATTGTATTTTTTCTTGACTATCCAATTTTCTGATGAGCCTAATAGACTGAACAAGTGCTGTGACACTGGTGGCTATTTTCATGTGTGTTAACTAGAAATCTTTAAGGTTATAGAGAGAATGGATCATAAATGGCACTTGAACAACTTTAAGAAACACCGTATTTCGAAAAACAGTATGAACGAATACCAAATTGCCTTCGTAACCGATACATCAGAGTTCGTCTATTGCCGAAGCAAATCGATATCACTAGCGGTGTGACGCAAGGATCGGTGATAAAAACAACACTGGTCCCGATCTTCCTGAACGATTTACTAAAACTAAACGATGGCAAGATAGTTCTGTTCGCTGATGACCGAAAAATATGGAGGCGAATTAACAACATTGATGATTGTTTTCTGTTACAGAACCATCTCAATCCATTGCACGACTGGTCGTCAGAAAGCAAACTACTGTTTAATATGCAAAAGTGTGAAATAATGCAGATCGGCCGTGATCTCGGTTTTTATTACCCGTACAAGCTCAATGCATGGATTACAAGACTGGAGAAAAGCACCCGGGTGTCTGAATTTGTGGTAGTTTGAAAATTGGTTTACACTGTGAAGCCGTTCACAAAACTGCCTCTCGTCTGCTAGGCATGCTACGGCGAATCTTGAAACGTTTATTCTTGGGTACATGTTGTCAAATAATGAACACGTATATGTATCAGTTCAAGACTATGCTGCCCAAGTGTCGACACCATAATGTAAAAAATGATCGTTTGCTATGGACCAACTATATACTCCAGCATCTAAGCTAGACTACCGTTTTCAAAATATACCTCACGTTGATCGCCTCAGATGACTGAGCCTGAGGTCGCTTATACAAAGAGCGCGAAGCAAGCTTAACCTAACATACAAATTCCTCTAATCCACTTATCACATCCTGGACATTATATTCCGACATCAAGCTCCCAAAAGGATATGAGGTCCCTATTTGTATGCCGGATATGAAACACTCCAAACAGAACTACATGTGCGTATTGATTAAAAATTAGCTACATGCCAAGTTGGTAATGCCCACAAGTTTAGGTTTCTCTAAATCAAAATAGACGGTTATATGCAAGCTAACCATGATATTACCGCGTCTATTGTCGCATCATTTCTCCGTCTTACCACAGTTACGAATACCAATTCACATTATTCATACTTAAAGAGCTTTGCTGCTATATATCGAAAACGCCGTTATTGCAAAGCTAAATGCTTTTTCAAACATAAATATTGAGTCTTGAAGGTTGATCCCTAAACGACCGTAAACGATTAAAATGTACTATTTAATGATGAGAATTTCGATGGCGCTATTGGTCGAGAAACAGACCTTGTCAGCGAGTTAAAATATCTCGGTCAATTATTCTTCTGCGTTCAGACATGGGAAGCGGGCTTTTCTAACAGAAACAAACGCTCATCGATAAACCTAGACCAGGTCATTTCAAAGCGAGGTGTGATCGCGCTCAGACACACACCAAGGTCCAACTATGACACGTCGTTTCGACCAATGGGGTATCCCACCCGGCGTAAATGGGGATCCAATAAAAGCGAAATGAGCATACCCAATAAAGCACTTGTGTCCAACCTTCCATTGTGATACACTGAAACACGGTCAGCATGGAGAGACCGAAATTATCGAAATTCGTGATCCCATGGTTAGGTCCGACCCATCGTTCATGTGGTGGAAGATTCACCTCCATGGAACCCATTCGATTCACGTTCTGCCTCGCCAAGCGTTCTGCCACCGCAGCGTAGGACATATTCAGCTTGAAATCATGACAGATGTAAGTCCCGGTACAAGACGAACTTCGCTTCCCGACGCTGCATGGCGAAGCATTGTCTTCGATTTCGCCTTTGGGGATAAGAAAATGGAGTGAAGTTGTAAACCATAAAAGCACCATTACATAAGCAGTGTACTACTTGAAACGTTGTGAAATGTTTTGAATGTTTCTTTCTCTCCATCTCGCTCCCACTCACTCTATCTCTATAGTTGTTGGCAATATATATATATATATAGCTAACTTTCAATTAGTTAAGTGCGAACTCTATCAATTGAAGGTGCTGCACTTGGCTTAAACTCTTTTTTGGGAATACATTAGGATTTCATGGTCACTGCATTTAACGAAGTTCTTAAAAAATCGTCATTCGCATTTATTTGTATCACACTTGAATCTATGCTGACAAACATGAGAAACGAACAGTATTTTCTCTAATCTCTCAAGATGATTGCCAAGAAACTCGCGCAGTCCACGCAGCATAAAAACAATTTTTCCATGGACGGCGATTAGTGCTTGCGAAATTAACAAATGACAAAATCCATGTCCATAGGGACTACCCACCGGGATGCTTAAACCACTGTTGTTGTTAAACAGTTTAATTTTCCTCAAGTAAGACTATGCGCTATTGTATACTTGGCTCGTATAGCCATACTAAACAGAGTAAGCAACAACTGAACAACTCTTGAGACGTTACCTTCGTATACAGTGGGCACCAATATGGTCAATTATTGTTCATCTATATGCTTGAGATGAGTGTTTTCAAACACTAATCAGACCTTTTTGGATTGAGACGTGGTGAAGAATCCGGATTAAACACAAAACACCCGAAATATGCAACTGGGTGGGATTCAAACCTTGAGCGTCCAGTTAGGAGTCGAATGTCATTATCGCTGTGTCAACGGGGATCGAGAGATGAGTGTCCTGAATATCGATTCAAGATTCAAGATTTATGGTTGAAAAATCAAATTGCTGTACAGTACCATAGGATATACGTATAAAAAAATTAAAAAAATCGTTACTTGTATGATCATATCCATGTTCTTCA
>JACCGJ010017653.1:0-37500 GCA_013407085.1 Atriophallophorus winterbourni
GTGTCATAATTTTCCAGTGATACTTTTTGTTTGTTCTCTAAATTGAAAATAACATTCAAACTTAATGTTAAATCTGTGAGAGTTTTCTTTCCCGAACATTGTTCCTTTGTTTAACTGCACTTCGGCTTCCGCACATTTTGATTTGTCCGTTATCCGTGTTTACCGTTATTGGAAAACGGTAATTTTTGTGCTCTCAACTGAGCTGTCTGACTTCCGTTTTATTGGACGCGTTGGGTTTGCATTGAAATCTGTATTCGATTACCGTTGAGTACAGCGTAAATTGACGTTTTGTTCTGATTTGGGATCGATTCGTGAACGCTCGTCACTCCCGGTAGAAGATTCTCGTGGCTCGTAGCAGGCAACTAGTTTCCGTGACAGAAACTATTCCCCAGTGACGATTTGGTCGCTACAGTACTCAACGTTGAAATTCGATTTGGACCGTATTTTCTCAATTGGAGAAAATACAGTACTCAACGTTGGAATTCGATTTGGACCGTATTTGTCTCAATTAGAGAAAATACAGTACTCAACGTTGGAATTCGATTTGGACCGCATTTGTCTCAATTGGAGAAAATACTGTACTCAACGTCAAATTTGTGGACGCTACAGTACTCAACGTCGAATTCGCTGACGTCAATATGCCTGTTACCCGCAGTTTTGTCGCAAAGATCAAATCTTCCCAACAGTTGGTCGATAATGGAACGGAAGACATCGCAGGTGAGCGCATTCATTGTTCTGTTGTGGGCTCTCGTGGTAGCTTAAGGGGTCCAACGAAAGATTCAAATATCCTTGTTCGTAAGGCTAAATTGCGCCTTGAACTCCTAAAACTGGAAGTGCTTGAGGCTGCACAGGAGGTTAAAATGGCTAAGATTGCTGCTTCGGCAAGTTATCATGCGCATTGTGAGCACCAAAAGGAAAAAGTAGCTGACTACCCTCGTTCGGAGGTAAAAGATTCTGTCCGTAATAAAGAGCCCGGCAGTGTACCGAGATCTGACCTTCCTAAGATAGAATTGATATCTTTTGATGGTTCGGCTAGCACCTACGGGAAATTTTGTCGTCAGTTCGAGACCTATGTGGAGTCTAGAACTCTTGATGACGAACAGAAGTTCCTATGTTTGCTAAACTATTGCCGAGGTATAGCAAAAGAATCTATTGAAGAGTGTGTCATGCTGCAACCTAAACGTGCGTATAAGCAGGCGAGATCAATCCTCAAGGACCGCTTCGGGCAATCGCATACAATAGTAAAGCCTGTTAGTCTTGTCAATTCTCAAGAAATTGTTTCTACTGGTGTAATGTTGAAGGATATTGTCCTTTGTGTTGTCGATGGTGATCAGGAAGCTGAGTTACCTGACACTGAATTAGCTCAGTCGGATTTTGTGACTGAATTTTCCGACACTAATTCGGATCAGATGGAGATTAAGCCTGGCCCACCTGACACCAAATCAGCCCACATGAAAAGTAGGCCTGGTTCACATGACACTGAATCAGCCTTAATTGGGGCGACGTATGGTCAGCACGACAATCCGTATGATTGGCGTAAAACTTTCGGTTGTATACCTGATGAACCATTTATGTTTGGGAACTCGGATACAATATTTTGTAATTTAGACTTGTTTAGATGGCGCAAAATGTCGCTGTTGGAGGATGCAATACATAAGGCTCGTTTAGGTAGGATATCATTCATGAGCTTATTGTAGGGCGCTGGCAGAACCGGAGGACGTGGTGGGTCTTTGTCTAGCAAACATTTTCCCTATAAAAAGCCACAGGTGTCCAGTGATGGTGATGCGACGTGGCGTGTGGGACTCGCCACTAAATAAAGTCACTTGCTTTATTCTACTGTACCTGGGTGTCGGGCCCGGGGGCTGGTGCTTAAGGTGGGAGGCGGGTTTTCGGATCTGCTGACCACAGAAGTACCACCAAGCATTCAGTCTGCCGGTTGCATGCGAAGACGAACGTTGATTACGTTGAAGGCAAATGTTATAGGTGGGAGGCGGGTCTTCGGGTCTGCCAACTCCAGAGATACCACCAAACATTTGATCGTCGTGTCGCTGTCATTGGTCGCGCAGGTACACGGTTCGGGTAGCCAGTTAGAGGAGAGCCCCGCAGTTCAGTGTTTGTGTCTCTACTTGCTTTTCAGATTTTGAGGAATTTTGGTGGGCGGTGTATGAATCCGCGTCGATGTCTTGAAAATTCCTCTTTCGGTCCAGCAGGATCAAACGAACTGGAGACATTTGTTCCCACCCTACACCCGTGTTTCTTATCAAGTTTTTTTGTGTCATAATTTTCCAGTGATATGTTTTTGTTTGTTCTTCATATTGAAAATAACATTTAAACTAAATGTTAAATCGGTGAGAGTTTTCTTTCCCGAACATTTTCCCTTTGTTTAACTGCACTTTGGCTTCCGCACATTTTGATTTGTCCGTTACCCGTGTTTAGCGTTATTGCAAAACGGTAATTTTTCGTGCTCTCAACTGAGCTGTTTGACTTCCGTTTATTGGACGCGTTGGGTTTGCATTGAAACCTGTATTTGATTACCGTTGAGGTTTGTTATATTTTGCTTTTTTAATCGTCTTTGTCAATATAGTACAGCGTAAATTGACGTATTGTTCTGATTTGGGATCGATTCGTAAACGCTCGTCACTCCCGGTAGAAGATTCTCGTGGCTCGTAGCAGGCAACTAGTTTCAGTGACAGAAACTATTCCTTAGTGACGGTTTGGTCGCTACAATCTAGGTGTGACCACTTAATTCAATATCGAAGGAATTTGCCCGACGCATATCCTCGTAGGATTGTTTACATTCTGCGCCAGATTCAGCTCCAAAATCGTATCTGGGAATTCTCATTGGAACGGTTCACCCCTCGGAACTAAATCCGCCTAGTTTATATCAGGAGCATTCAGGTCTCCAAGAACGATACAGTCACCGGTGATACCATACCGTTTGATTTGATCACATAACACAGGAACGTGAGCGCAAGGTGAGCGGTAAAAGACCCCAAGTGATGCAGCTCCAGAGCTAGACTTCACCTTACACCAGAGGCTTTCGGCATTTCCACCATCATTTTGAAACATTTCCAATACTTTCACAATCAGGTGCTCTTCGAAGTACACGGCAACGCCACCGGCAGATCTCAAAGCTACTCTGTCACTTCTGAAAAGCGTATAGTGTGGTAGTGCGCACTCCATATCAGATATATCCATTGTTAACCACGATTCCGTAAAAGCAATGATATCTGGCTGTCGCCGACAGGCAATTTCACTAACCTCATCAAGTTTATTGCGTAGACTTCTCGCATTGAAAAGCAATACTCGAAATCGCTTCACAGAATGATTAACTGGGGTTGAATTGACAGCGGCTTCCAACGAATGTGCGGCCTCAACCTCACTACCCGAAAATCCACAATATGGAGATAAACCTCGACAGCTTCCCTGCGTGTTCGCAATTCTTGGGTAGCTGTTTTCATTTTGATTCCTTTTTCAGGAGATAGGTCGCGTAGTATCTTGAATGGCTCACCCTTAAGACGATGAGCGCGTCTTAGTACAATCTGAACTTGTTCATTCGAAGCTGAAACAATTTCCAGCGTCCGTGGTTTATCATCCCCCTTCTTCCGGCCAAGTCGGAATGCAGAAATGATGATAACTCCTTCCTCTCCTTGATCAAAAAGCTTTGAAAAGGTTGATTGTAGGAACGTTCGCTCTTGCTGTAAGCGTATTTCAGCCATGTCCCCGGTTTGCTCAGGAGCATTTACCATAATAAGGCATCTCTTCCGAGAATCCAAAAGTGGCTTCTTTGATACCGGAGATTTAAAAGCATTATCATAAGTAGGTACTTCTTCCACTACATTTAGCTGAGCCTCTATTTCGCTCAATCGCCGTGACAATATTTCATAGCCCAGATCACTGTCTAGACCCTTCGAGGTCACATCTGCATAAGTCTTATTCCTTCCTGACTGTTGAGCAAACGGTGTTGAAGGCGAGCAAACGTCCAGTTCCTGCACGTTCAATGGATCTTCGATACTAATACCATTTTGTAAACGGCTCATAGTCGAGGAAGCGAATGGAATGCAAGTTTTCTCCACAGATAGGTGGTGTCTATCCTCAGCTGAGGTGGGGTCAATGTTTATGTCACCTCCAACAAGCACTTTAGCGGCTTTAGTAGATGCAGCTACGACTTTATTCTGACTACTTCCGTGCTCAACACTTGATGGTGGAAGGCATATCTTACATACAGTCCGAATAACATCGCATGATATAATCTGAAGCCACTGATACGTCTCTGGATTCATTCCTGCGCATCGAATATGCATCCATTTGAGACATATTTCACATTGTACTGCTTTTGCATTATCAGCGAGCTGTTTAGCGCATACCAGACAAGAGTCGCCCGAGCGAGCAGCGGGGCACCGATTCCCTTGCATCTTCGTGACACTATGTGCTGTATTATCTACTTTTGCAGATTTTTTAGTCATAACCATGTTGAAAATCAAATAAATACAAACCAAAGGATTTGTAAGAAGCAAAATACCACGTTGACCTTGAATTCAAAACAAATATAAAGAAATTCGGCGTACTTGTGCTTGACCCTCTGTAGTATATCAAGAAATGAAAATTAGCGCTAAACGCTCAACATAGTAACATTTTGCAATTCTTGCCTAAATACAATATCCTTTGTAGTGGTATATCCACCATCTCAATATCAGTATCACTATCCCATGCGTTAGTCGACAAAGTTCAAGTTCAAGTTCAAGTTCAAGTTGCACAGGACTGAAATTGGATAAAAGCCAATCACGCGCCCAGATTTCCTTCGACGGTATGCGGTTTAGCATCCGGCATTTCGATATCGAGTATACAGTTCGTACTTTTCACACGTTCTTGTTTCCGAATATCTGGAAAGTAAGGTAGGGTTTCTCTTCACCAGCACGGTGAGAGGTCAGCTATTCAGGAAACAATGCAATAATATGCGTGAACCATATGTGGTGTATGAAATCACTAGTCGAGTGGAGATAAAGTGAAACACAGTCATAGACTGCATGTGGGCTAATTTACTGTCAGGTTGTCCAGGCCTAGACAGATATGATAAAAACGTAAAAATATGTTTTATTTTGTTTTTTTTTAAAAAAATTTTTCATTAGACAATGTGCAGAAATATGATAGACCATTCGACGTCTAATTTCCTTTTGAAGCTCAACACATTTGGGAGGCTTACTATACAATCTGGGAGCTTGTTCCAGAAGTTGACCACACGGTTGCTGAAAAAGTGCTCACGTGACAGCAACCTGGGCCTACTCTTGAGAAGTTTCATAGAATTACCCCTTGTAGCTGCTTTAGGGGTAAAACAATTGTTCAGATTCTTTCGGATGGTCCGTTGGAAAAAACGCCACTATCAGAATTGATACGTTGGCGGCACAGATTTATGCACCTGTAAATGGAAATGCAGAGATCGCATCACTTATAGCTGAGAGAGTTAACGCATGTTATGTGTGAAATAGCTCGAAAAGGCGATGAAAAGCGGTTAACTCCGACACGGTTTTATGTCTTTCGAAAATCTTTTCACAAGATTGTTGCTATTTTTGACAGTAAATATGGCAGTATTTAATCGATAGGGTTAGGAAAGTTCACATACTAAGTTTTAACCAACCCATTTTTGAACGCATTTACAGAACCTTCCTAGACTAGTTTTTTGTTATATCCCGAACAGGATGAAAAAAACTCAACGCGCACAACAGAACTGTATTGAACAAAGTGACATAATTTGAACAAGTTTGCGATCAATATTGACGGACCAATGAGAATAGGGTTGTAAGCGGATTTCAATCGATACACTGTACGCGCGTGTGGGTGCGTGACCGCACACACGGTCGAATATAACGTAGATATGCTGCCTGTAACATCTCCCTCCTTGAGAAAGTTATTGATATGATTTTAGCGTAGGATTGACATTTAGGTATTGTACAGGCCTGCGATTCCGGTTGGAGCGTCTCTGTGGTAAAGCTTGTTGCTGCATATCTGATGTGTTCTTCTCCTTTGGCTTTTGGTTTTCGTTGGAATTTCGAAAGTATCCAACAAGATATCATGTGACAGTTGACTCTTTGCGTTTTATATTCCATAATCTTCTATTGTTCGAGGTCTAATATGGTTCACGTGTCAAATGTGTTTTCGTGAACCATACTGCAACTCATACGTCACTGTATCCAGACGACGTCCTATGATTCCTGGTATCCATTTCTTTCTCGTTCCGTAAAAGGACCTGACATATACTTGATCACCTGGTTTATAGGATCTTCCACTAGGCTCTTCACCTGTATGCAGTCCGAAGTTCGCCTGTTTTTTTCATGTTCTGGGATTTTTGGTAGCATGGTGCTGTGTATTGTTCTTAGTGGGCGGCCCAAAAAGACTTCGGCTGGTGATTGTTTTCCTGGTAGCGATAGGTTTGGTGTTGTATGATGCGCAAACAAAAAGGTATGCAGTTGTTCATTCCGCGTTTCTTCTCCTTCTAGCTTCAAGAGTGCTCGTTTGAAAGTATCTACAAAACGTTCAGCCTGCCCGTTGGGTTGTGGATGATAAATGGGTGAATGCATGTGATTGATCGTGAGGGAAGCACAGAATTCGGTGAACTCAGATGAGGTAAACTGTGCTCCGTTGTCAGTGACTAACGTTTCGGGTATGCCAAATTGAGAAAATAGCCTTTCGAAGATCGATATTGTAGAATTTGTCGTGATTTTCTTCATGGCATGAATTTCAGGCCATTTTGAAAAAGCGTCAACAATGATCAAATAGTGTATCCCATTCAAGGGTCCTGCAAAGTCTGCATGAATACGTTTTCATGGTCCCGATGGAACAGGCCAGGGCTGTGGTTCACATTTCGGAGGTAATTTGGCTGCTTCCGCACAACTGTAGCATGAGCGCAACATGTTTTCGATCTCACGATCCATGAAGGGCCAAAAAGCATAGTTCCGGCTAAGCGCGTTCATCCTACTGATACCAGGATAACCCTGATGTAATTGTCATAGAACAAGATGTTGTAGAGCTTTAGGAATGACTACTCGATCGTGGAACATGAGAGAGCCATGAACGATGGATAGTGCGAATTGGCGAGTAGAGAACTGCTTGAGATATGGATCAGTGATTTTCTTAGACCAGCCGTTTTGTTGGAATTGCATAACTTGTTGTAGTGTTTCATCGTTTGCGGTTGCCGTGCGAACTGTTGCTGCCGTTATTGGAAGATGTCTGACGCTTGCGTTGAAAACATGGTACATCGGGTCTGCTGAAACAGAAGATACTACGAAGTCTTCATTTTGGTATCGAGAACCAATGTCCGCAATGAGCCTTGAGAGTGCATCAGCGTGACCGAATTTGCTGGTACACTTGTATCGGAGGTCAAAATCATACGACAATAATTGTGTTGCCCAGCGTTGTAGTCGATTTGCTGTATGTACAGGTACCCCCTTCTTCGCACCAAATATTGCCAACGGTGGCTTACGATCTGTGAATAAGGTAAACTTTCGTCCGTGAATCATTTTATGGAACTTGTTAACGGCAAAGACAAGGGCCAACCCTTTTTTCTCGATCTGACTGTAATTTCTTTCAGCAACTGTTAATGTTCCGGATACGTGCATGACGGCTTTCTGTTTTCCTTCAGTATATTTATGCAACAGTACGGCGCCAATTCCATTTTGTGATGCATCTGCTGCAACGATCATGGGTAGTTTTGGATCTTAGTGTGTTAGCAGCAGATCAGACGACAAGATATACATCATTCTGTTGAAAGAGCGCTGACATTCATTTGACCAAGACCATTTGCTGTTCTTCGTTGATAGATAATTAAGTGGTGCTCGAAGTTTGTGCATTTGTGGTACAAAGTTATGATAATAATTCACCAGGCCAAGGAAAGACTGCAATGTCGCTACGTTGTTAGGCGGTGGCATGTCTCTGATCACCTTGATTTTGTCTGGACCAGGTCGTCTACATCCATGATTAATTATTGATCCCAAGTAGGTTATAGTGTCTGTCATTAGAGTGCATTTTTCTGGCCTGACACGGAAACCGTACTCCTCTATGATTGTGAAAAGTTAGTTTAAGTGATCAGAATGTTCTTCGCGATTCTGGCTAGATACGATGATATCATCCATATAGGCCTTAGCAAAGGATAATCCGGACAGCATGGCCTCCATTATTTGCTGAAAGATTGCCGGATCGCATTTGACACCGAAAGGCAGACGATTATATCGATACAACCCTTTGTGTGTGTTGATGGTTAGCAGCTCTTTCGATTTCTCACAAACTGGAACTTGTAGGTATGAATCAGAAAGGTCAATCTTTGAAAATATTTTCCCACCATTCATCTGTGAGAATAGATCCTCTGCGGTCGTTAATGGATATTGGTGTGTTTCCAGTGAGCCATTTAGCCCGGTGGAAAAATCTGCGCAAATCCTCAGTGTTCCATTTGGTTTTATGACGGCCAAAATTGGTGAAGCCCATGATGAATATGTCACTGGACTCAAAACACCTTCCTTGACTAAGCGTTCTAACTCCTTCTCCACAGCCTCCAAAGCAGAATAAGGTACTGGTCTCTTTGGACGAAAAACTGGACGTGTTCCCGGTTGTAAGTATAAGACTCAGCTCTGTTGCAGAGGCCCAATCCTTCACAAAATACCTTTGGATATTTCGATTGAAAATGACACATAAGTTCTTCGGTGCTTTTAAGCTTCACTGGATGTATAGTGTACACACTTTCGTCGATGGCATGAGTAACTTCAAAAGAGTCATCGCAAACACTATTGAATGATACATCCCATAGTTTGAGCTCTTCTATCCAGTCAATGCCCAAAAGATTTAGCTTGTCGCTAGCTGATACATTGCATGTGCCGAGTAGATTTTGATCACGAAACTTGACCTTACATTTCAACTCACCAAGAAAATGTATATCTCCAACAGAAGGATTATTGGCGATTCGAGCTGTTGGGATCATTGGTGGTTTTCCGATTACAATCCAAGTCTGACGGGAAATAATGGTTATATCTGAGGCACTGTCGATTAGCAATCTCAATGGATGGTCATTAATCTCAAGAGTGATGAATTTGCGCAGACTCTGGAATTGAGCACAATTTGTGGCAAAAACAACATTTGAGGTGCGTCTGAATCGCGAAGTTTGATTTTGGCGACAAAATTTTGCCAGGTGGCCTATACGTCCGCATTTATAACAAGAAATAAGGAAAAAAAACGAACGAAATGCCCTCGTGCGCAGATCCAACAAGCTGAAGGTGGTCTACGTGTTTTATCAGAAAGTTTTGGACTAGGGCTGTGATGGGATGCTCTTGTGATTCGGTCAACTATTGTTATTTCATTCGAAGACGATGACTGGATCATTTCTGAATCACGTTTCAAGTTTATCAATCTCAAGTATTCTGCTGTTAGATCCTGTATGGATATTTCTGGAGTATAATCAAGTTTGGCCAGTAAACGTGTCATTGGGTGGGGTCAATCCGGCAACAAATATCAGAGCCTTGAACTGTGTTGATGTTAATTCGTTCAGTTGAAAGCGCTCACATTTATGGTTTACACGACCGGCATAGGTGACGATATCTTCACTGGAATACTTCGACAATTTCAGGCAATAATATCGTAAGTTGAATATGGATGTTCGCTCTCCAAAAATCAATTATAACTTCGACACTATGTCAGACAAATTAAAGTCTCTTGAATGGTTTCTCAAGATGTAATTACAATACTGGCTGTGTTCTGAGGCACCAAGTTTTTGCATCAAAAGACGTACCTTAGTTTGCTCTTCCAGAGCACCTCCGTCCACACGAAATATGTCTTCATACCGATGATACCAAGCACTGAAAGTGGCGCCGTTGTCTGGATCATAATGGAATTCTTGGATGTTATGTGCAATTGTGTCTTTTAACTGATGGGTGGCGCCAACTTGGAATTGCGAAGTAGCCAGGTTTTTTAACTGATTTGCTAATGATCCGATCATCTGTGTCGTGGCTTGTTGTTGTTTAAATATCTGTTGTTGATGCTGCTTCAAAAACTCCATCAGCATGGGGTCCATAATTCCCGTCGCCAGTTGTTATATCCCGAACAGGATAAGAAAAGCTCAACGCGCACAACAGAACTCTATTGAACAAAGTGACATTATTTGAACAAGTTTGCGATCAATATTGACGGACCAATGAGAATAGAGTTGTAGGCGGATTTCAATCGATACGCTGTGCGCGCTTGTGGGTGCGTGACCGCATACACAGTCAAATATAACGTAAATATGCTGCCTGTAACACCTGACCCTTTGACCTGCAGCCTCATATTGGTCAGCCCACTTCAATTCTCCCTTGACTATGTTTCCTAAGCCTACAAGTTGATTTTACCATACGAAACTCCGTCTAGGCTGAGGGCAGAAAGACGATCATGTTGCATGCCAGTGACTCTTCTCTAGGTTGAGAGGAAGTGTTCACTCAACCGATCGTTTCATCACAGCTTCTACGTAAATCATCACATTCGATTTATCTCACTCACCGTAAATTTATACGTCATCAGCAAAAATAACAGGATGAGCGCTGTTGCTTAGCTAGATTATCGATGAAGATGAGGAGCGGCAACGGACTTGAGACAGAGCCCTTGGAAACCATACTCGTTATATGAGCAAATGCGGGGTATGTGTAATCTAATCTCACGGTAAACGAACAGTCACTGATCAATGCTCAAATCCAGTCCAATAGGCCTCGTGGTATTTCAAATGATAGGAGTTTGAGAAGAATAGGCATGTGGTTGACTAAAACAAAAGCTTTACTAAAGTTAAGAATCAGTTCAGTTCAATTCAGTTTGCACAGGACAGTATTTGGCTAACGAGCCAATCGGGCGTACAGAATTTCTTTCAGTGGAAAGATGCAGAGAAGCACCCAGCACTGCCAAATCGTTTATTATTTTTGTCTATATGAAATCTTCGACGATCGCGATGCCAAGAGATTATCCGTTTTGTATTTAGGGAGCACCGCGTTATAACTGATGCTGGAGAAAGAAATAGCAGTTTATCTTCATCAGCAGGGTGAGAGGTCAGCTGATGTAGCATCGTGTAAAATAAATAATAAAAACACAGAGAACTCTAACCCTTACTTTATTTACGGGATAACGCTAAAAGATGAACTACATAAGTTTGTATAGCAATTAAGGAGATTATTCAGGAAAAAAACTTACCACAGTTGCGGTCCAAACCCTGCTTTAAGCTCGAGACGGTACTGCAGGATATAAGTTCTTTTGAAAGAATGTTCCAGAAGTTTGCAACCCTAATGCTGGAAGAGAAATAATGTTAACAAAAGGAATTGTAAGATCTATAAGAAGCAGTGCCCCCTCTGCCAGCTTACCAAGAGGTCGACTGCTCTTTAAATCGCTTAACCTACCAGCTATTGCAGCCGGTATATGGTCATCATTAGATAACCAAGAATCTGTGATTCTCACAATTTTGTATTGATTGCAGTCAACACTACACTTCGCACAGAACAGTAGAGCACAATTATATGGGGTCAGACTCCCGGCGTTATGGCTTCTTAAGAACTTTTTTTCTGCGTAGTACCCGAGGCTGATTCGAATTTTCCAAATGCCGCATTTCATCAGCAGATAGAGCATTTATTTTGAAACAGATGACAACCCCTGGCACTCATTTTCGTTTTAATGGTACGAGTCACTGCAGAACAACCACGATTCATCCTCAGAAGGATGTAGCGCGACGGTGGCGCTGTTCATTGTTGGAGTACAATTTTCTAATGTAGCGTCTTCGTCACACTACTGTCATGTACCGAGTTTCGCTTCGGGATCGAATACGGTTACCAACCATTTGCACCTATCTTGGACTTTCTAGATCTAATTAGGCTAAACGTTTTCTTGTGGCGTGGATGTCTGGCCGCACTGCTTTGACAATTCGACTATAATCGGCCTCGAGCCTCCTCTCCCTTCGCTACCCCGTTAAAACGCTTTGACGCAGAAGTTGGATGCATTCCTGAAGCACGGATTATGTAGGTGGCCTTCCTGCGGTAACTTCACTCACGAGCCTTTGTATTTTGGATGAAAGACTGAACCCGCAAGAAGATTAAGACATTTCTAGACACGTATTGGTTCAGAGTAATAATCAGCGAGAGAATATTGTTTCAAACGTTATGAAAATTTATTTAATATCACTACCCAGGAATGCCATTATCATATAGATTATCAGGCAGAACATCTAAGTTGAGAAAATTGCAAATTTCATCTATGGTATGGAATGAAGCCAGATGTGATTTGAATTCATTTAAAGAGGAACCGAAGGAGATTCCATAGTTTAACATATTTATTCAAGAAGAAATTGTTCCTTACTTTAGTACGAAATCTTGGCAATTTATTTTTTCACTGTTTCTCTAGCTATACTTAGGATCATGTCGTATATGATGATTCGAACTTATTACTATATTATGCGTTGTCATTATTTTAAAGAAGAAGATGAGATTGAGCTTGAGTCTGCGAAACCATAATGGATCAATGTTAAGTTTTATACATCTTTCTCTATAAGATTGTTTGGTGGCATAACCAAAGATGTATTTTGAGAAAGAACGTTGTATCTTTTCTGAGACTATGCTATCGGATTAATTTATATTGTTATATATTATGTTACAATAGTCTAGATTAGGAATAGTGAACAATTTATACATTTCTATTTTACAATGAGGTTGAATTATAGATCCATGTATAATATTCATACTTTGCTTATCTTTATTATTAAGGTGGCGTATCTGTTCGTTGAAAGTGAGTGATGCAGAATAACTAATTCCTGAATCACGCGTGCTATCAATCATTTCAATTGCGCTATTGTTAAGAAGGATTGAGTTATTTTGTATCGTGCACCTTATAGGCATAAAATTTGATTTTGCTGTTGAGAACGTTAGACGGTTATTTGTCGCCCAATCTGCAAGTGCAGCTAAATCATTGTTTAGTCGTGCTATATAAGTTTCTGCTTGATTAGCGGGGAAAGTGATAACGACTTTCATGTCATCAGCGAGTAAGAACAGTTTGCTATGTGAAATAACGTTATGTATGGCATTGATATATATAAGAAACAGAAAGGGGCCTAATACGCTACCTTGAATCACCCACTGGGAATAGTAAGGCTGCGAGATATATGGTCATTAACTTCAACGGAGTAAGTGCGACCGGCAAGAAAAGAAGTTAATCAGGAAAGAAGATTACCACCGATGCCATATGATTCATGTTTCGATAATAATAACTTATGAGAAGCAGTATCAAATGCTTCAGTTATGTCTAGGAAGACAACTACAACTGCCGAAACTTCCTTAATCGGTGTAGTAATATAGTCAAGTTATTCAAGCTGAGATGTAATGCAATATATTTTATTCAGGAAGCCATGTTGAGATCTAGAGAAGAAACTTGGAGATAAGTGATTCAGGATAGCATTTTTACTATATTTTCAAGTAATCTAGATAATATTTCTGTGTGGTTAATTGTACGATAATTTGATACCGTGTGCTTCGACCCAGATTTATGTCTGGGTGTAACGACAGACTGTTTTCATTCTAAAGGGAAGATTCCAAATTCGATTGAAGTGTCAAATGAGTTCAGTAGAAGAAGTTTGAATTCATCACCACCCATTCTGCAAACGGCAGGTGAAATATCTATGTCTCGCTTGAGACTCAACATAGTTTGCTTGCAGACTTCATGAATGTCATTCAGATTTACGCATACACTCAAATCTCGGTACTATGCCACCTCGTTACTATGCAACTCTCGCTACTATGCCACTTTTGCTCGGTCCCGACAAAATTCAATACAAAATAAATGTACTATGCCACTCCCTACTCTCGCTACTATGCCACTATTCTGTGACTATTTGAAAGTGCATTTTTGCGCATTTTACGCATATAGTCAGCTTGTTTCAAGGTCAAACACGCGATGTTTCTCCATGACGCCAGCTACAACAAGCCAATTATCTCAGGCACAACGACAAGCCTCTTTCATACTCTTGCTTTAAGTATCGATAGAAAGACACACGAAACCGCGCGCACAGACAGACACTCACAACAGTGACATCGTTATTTTTCAAACTATTCAGCCAATAATGCCAGCTCAGAAACGCAAGCGAATCGACTTTACGCTGGAGGAGAAGTTCGCGATCATTGATGCTGCGAAGAAGGAGCCGAATCAGTCCTATTTGGAGAGGGAGATAAGCAAGAAATGGGCGTCGAAGTTAAGAGAACTACCGAGAAATGCATTCTCAGCAAGAAGGATGCAATTGAAGCTGCAATCAAACCTGGAGTTCCATCGAAGCACATGGAGCTGACGCAGCCTCACGGCCCGAAGTTTGAGGAGCGAATGCTGATGTGGCTGAAGCAAGCAAGAAGACTGAATCTGCATGTCAGCGGCGATCTGATCAAGGAGAAGTCGATAAAACTGGCCGAGCTGATGCACATCCCAGAATTCATGGCGAGCGACGGTTGGTTAGACAGCGTTAAGAAGCGCAATGGCGTCACGTTCAAGACAGTGCAGGGCAAAGCTGGAGCGGTGGATTTCCAATCCCTTATTGATTGGCAGCAGCAGGTTCTCTGCAGATGATGTCTTCAACCTAGACGAGACTGATGCAAACGTGTGATCGGCTAGACAACGAGATGAACGAGATCCGACGAAAGAAGATGCGTCAGCCGAAAGCTTTGGACTGATCGATTGAGCAAATAAATGATGGACTTGAGAAAATAAAGCCGTTTATACAAAACTTCGTTACTATGCCACTCTCGCTACTAAACCATTCTTGCTCGGTCCCAACGGGTGGCATACTACTGAGATTTGAATGTATAGTGTTTAATACACTAGGTATCCGAAATACTCTGGTGATATCTTTATAAATGGAAGTAATGGATGTAGTATTGAAATATTTCAGAAATTCTTCACAGATTGTATTAGGGTCTGTGATACTTATTTCTAAAGAATTATAAGTTTGATTCTGAATAATTCAATCTACATTGCTGGTTGAGTTTACGGCCGTGACTTAGATAGTCTGCTAAGTGATTTTAGCTTGTCACAACCGTATAGTGCTCTATTTTTGATACTTATACTGTGTGGTCTAGAATAAGCTTGTGGTCACTAAATATTTCATAGTAATGTAAACGAGCGAAGATATCATCATTGTTTATTGCAAGTGTAGACCATTATTTAATTTTATTTTCCATTTTCTTCAGCCTAGTTTGCTTTATGCGTTTTTTAGGACTGTTAGCTCTGTCGATTGAACCTATAATTTTCAAACGGAATGTAGAAAATATCGTTAGAAATTCATTTGAAAGAAAGCATTGAGACCAAACTTCAATCATTGTAAGTGTTGAAACCAGGTTCCAATGGATGTAACGGTAAAGAGTCTTCACCTCATTGGTAGGTATCTAAGTGCATAGTAGATGGAAGGATAATATTTTATGTCCCGCATTAAAGGGGAAATGCAATATTTGTAAGTTGGTTGTATCAATATTTAAAGTAAAGACTAAGTCAAGAATGTTGCCCTTTCTAGTCGGTCTATCAATAAATTGTTCGTAACCTAGTAAGTCGAGCGTTTTCATGAAATTTGTATGAGAGCTAACTTTACTTCGTTCGTGCCAGTTTAAATAAGGCATGTTGAAATCACCGGCTATAAGTTTATGGCGTGAATGATGTAAAGACGCTTCGTTGAAAGCTAAAATTAGTGTGTTTAGATGAAGTTGAGCCTGGTATGTAGTAGATGCAGCCTATTAAAAGATCTAGCATAGGTAGTTCTATCCATAATCAATCTTTATGTTCTGTTAAATTCGAAGATGTTATGCCATTAGCTTTAAGTCTTGAATGCACACAAATGAGGCAACTGCCACCTTGTTTCATGGTGAGGTTTCTTCTAAATATCTGGTAGTTAGGTATGATAAGTTAAGAGTCAGGATGATCATCACGAGTCCAGGATTCACTTATAAGAATCGAAGGAACTTGTCCGACACATTCTCCTTGGATCGTTAACATTCTGCAACAAACTCATTTCCAAATTCATATCCAGGAATTTTATTGTCTATTTGAAAAAAAGGAAAACACGAAAAATAAAACAAAATATCTTTATTGTTCAGGAATAAAATTGCATTGTTTCCTCAACGCTAACCTCTCGAGTTCTGATGAAGAAAACACTTACTTTACGTTCTAGATATTTTTAAACAAAACCAAGTGAACCGTTCCAACTTCCTCCTCAATATCGAAACGAGGGGTGCGCAAACACATACCGTCGACGAAAATCTGAGCGCGTGATTAACATTTAGTCAACTTAGACCTTGTCATCCTGAACTTGAACTTGTGAAGAGAAACCCTACCTTACTTTCCAGATATTTGGAAGCAAAAACGTGTGAAAAGTACGAATTGTATACTCGATATCGGAGTGCCGAGTGCTCAACCGCTTACCGTCGAAGAAAATCTGGGCGCGTGTTTGGCATTTAGCCACCTTCAGCCCTGTGCAACTTGAACTTGAACTTGAACTTGAACTTGAACCTAAATCTTGAGAGTAGGCCCAGGTTGCTGTCACGTGAGCACTTTTTCAGCAACCGTGTGGTCAACTTCAGGAACAAGCTCCCAGATTGTATAGTATGCCTCCCAAATGTGTTGAGCTCTAAAAGGGAATTAGACGTCAAATGGTCTATCATATTTCTGCACATTGTCTAATAAAAAAATTTAAAAAAAACAAAATAAAACATATTTTCACGTTTTTATCATATCTGTCTAGGCCTGGACAACCTGACAGTAAATTAGCCCACTTGTAGTCTGTGACTGTGTTTCACTCTATCTTCACTCGACTAGTGATTTCATACACCACACATTGTTCACGCATATTCTATGGCGGCAATATAAGCTATCCCTTACTTCTGGTTCTTGGGCCCGCTACAAAACCGCTCGGAATGCCTGTGTTAATTTACAACGTGTGCTCAAACAGCATTTTGAGTTATCTCTAGCTAGGGATGCTAAATCCAACCCGAAAAGGTTTTATAGCTACGCACAGTCAAAAGGAAAAACTAGGGAAAACATAGGGGATTTGAAACTGGAGGACGGAAAAGTTGCCGATACCGACCTGTCTAAGGCGACTGCCTTCTCAGGGTTTTTCAGTAGCGTTCAACGACGGGATAATTCTTCAAACGCACCGTCAGGTCTGCTTAACCTGACACCTGGTGTCCATGTATTAGATGAGTTGTCCTTCAATGAGGCTGAGGTGTTTGACGCACTTATCCATGTTCGGGTCAACAAATCTGAGGGACCGGACGGCATCTACTCAATTATGCTTAAAAATCTTGCCTCAGTGCTTGCCGAACCGTTTTGCCAGCTCTTTAATTCATGCCTGCAACTAGGAGTTGTTCCCAGTAAGTGGAGGGAAGCCATAGTCGTGCCAATACACAAAGGCGGTTGCAAGTCAACTGTTGGTAACTATAGACCGGTCAGCCTGACCAGCACCGTCTCGAAAGTAATGGAAAAACTGCTGCGTGATAAAATCTGCCAGCATCTTTGTCGGCATTCTCTGTTGAGTGTAACTCAGCATGGATTTCTTAAGGGTAGATCCTGTCTGACTAACCTCCTTAGCTTTCTCAATACTGCCACTAAAAGGATGGATGAAGGGAAGCCTGTCGAAGCCCTCTACCTAGACTTCAGTAAGGCTTTCGATTCCGTAAATCACCGCCTTCTAGAGATTAAGCTAGCAGCCAAAGGCATACGGGGTAGTCTACTTGCTTGGATAAAGGCCTTCCTTACAGGTAGGACATTCCGAGTGAGAGTAGGATGTACGCTGTCGAATCAAACCGACGTGATCAGTGGTGTACCCCAAGGTTCGGTACTTGGCCCTCTTCTATTCCTGATTTTCATCGATGACTTGTCCTCTGAATTGAAGTGCCCATGCTTCATTTTCGCGGATGATGTGAAATTCATCGGATCAACGGATGAAGAGACCTTGATGCACGACCTTGAGCGGGTCATAAACTGGTCATACCAGTGGGATCTCCCACTGAACCTAAATAAGAGCCAACTCTTGTCAACACTGGTTGATAAGATTTCGGTCCAGGTGGCGGGGAATTCCCTCAGTGTTAACGCCACACAGTGTGTTAAGGATTTGGGTGTACTGGTTAGGGCTGACTTCAAATGGGAGGACCAATGTGCCGCTGCGGCTCAGCGTGCACGCAAGGTACTTTTTCGGCTGAAATCAGTGCTATCGAGCAGAAGACCCGATGTATTCCTGCCACTGTACAAGGCATTAGTTCGGCCGCATCTTGAATACTGTGTTCAGGCGTGGTGTCCTCACTACAAAAAGGACATCCTTCGACTTGAAAGTGTACAGCGCCTCGCAACTCGCATGATTGAAGGTCAGCGAGGGAAACCGTACGCTGTGCGCCTAATGTCTCTCGATCTTTTCTCCCTTAGGCGCCGTCGTTTAAGAGGTGACTTAATAGAAACCTTTAAGATCTTGAAGGGTTTGAGTGGCGTGCAAATGAACGACTTCTTTACCTTAAGTCCCGAGCTGGGCACCCGGGGCCACTCACTTAAAATTGCTAAGAAACGATGTCGGCTAGACTCCAGGAAACACTTTTTCAGCCTTAGGGTTGTTAACTTCTGGAACATTCTTCCAGAAGAACTTATATCCTGCAGTACCGTGTCTAGTTTCAAGCAGGGGTTGGACCGCAACTGGGGTAAGTTGTTTCCTGAATACTCGCCTTAATTGCTTCACAAGCTTAGGTTTTTCATCTTTTAGCGTTATCCCGTAAATATAGTTAGGGCTAGAGTTCTCTGTGCTTTTTAATTTTCATTATACACAATGCTACTTCAGCTAACCTCTCACCGTGCTGGTGAAGAGAAACTGCTTTTTCTTTTTCCAGCATCGGCTATAACGCGGTGCTTCCTAAGTTCAACCCGGATAATCTCTTGGCTTCGCGATCGGCGAAGATTTCAAACAGACAAAAAGAATATACGTTTTGGCAGTGGTGGGGGCTTCTCTGCAGCTTTCCACCGAAAGAAATTCTGGACGCTCGATTGGCTTGTTAGCCACATACTGTCCTGTGCAAACTGAACTGAACTGAACTGAAATATTATTGCATTGTTTCCTGAATAGCTGACCTCTCACCGTGCTGGTGAAGAGAAACCCTACCTTACTTTCCAGATATTCGGAAACAAGAACGTGTGAAAAGTACGAACTGTATACTCGATATCGAAGTGCCGAGTGCTCAACCGCATACCGTCGAAGGAAATCTGGGCGCGTGATTGGCTTTTAGCCACCTTCAGCCCTGTGCAACTTGAACTTGAACTTGCGCTTAATTCAAATTTCGTATTTCAGTTGTTGCTCTGGACAGTAAGTGGCTAACGACCCAGTCAAGCTTATTTAGCACACTGTTATTGTCCTTAAGTTTTGTATATCTTATTCGCTTGTGTGTCATGACATTTGTAATAGAAATGTTCTCGTATGTTCTATGGTTCCAAATTCAATCGTATTTTAAAATCTTATTTTTGTAAACGACCTGGCAGCCTGATTGAGTTCACGTTGCCTCCTGTTTTCTGATAGTGTTAAGATAACAGGAAGCGACAGTAGGGATACGCTCATCTCTGATCTAGAAAAAGTAATCGAGTGCACAAAAACATGGGACTTGATACTAAACCATCCGTCTACATCCGTCCACACTTGGAATACGCAGTACAGGCTTGGCATCCTTGGCTATGCAAAGACGTGTCCCTTCTCGAAAAAGCCCAGAGACGTGCGACAAAGCTTGTCCGTGGTATGCATAACATGTCTTACGAGGAAAGGTTACGCAGTTTAGATATATTCTCCGTTACCTACCGTCTTCACCGCGGTGACATGTTACTTACCCACCGGATCTTGACTGACCCCTCCCATCCATGCAACTCCCTATTCGTTCCCTCTCCAAGCACTAACCTCCGAGGACATGAGCTCAAACTGTTACATCAACAGAGCAGGCTTGAATGTCGACACAGCTTTTTCTCTGTGAGAGTATGCAGTCAGTGGAACACTCTTCCAGGCACGCTTTTTGAGGTCGCTTCTCTCGGTTCATTCAAAGGTCTCCTCGATTCTCACCTCCATGAAATCTCCCACTCCCAAGACACAAGTACCCCGTAAACACAATTTTAATTTTTTTTACAAACCCTATTGCATTTTCCCCTGCAAAACTCACTAGCTCGTGGCAACGGTAAGTTCTCTTTCTGTGCCATTTGCATTTTCCTCACAACCCCGCTAACTCTTTGTCAGTTTCATTGCTCTTCCAGATCCCAGTATCGGAAGTCCGTATACACGCAGTTTCAACTGACCCTGTTCCGGAGGATGTGGTGGGTAGCTGTGTCCCGGGTTGACGCCCTACCTGTCCAAATGCCACAAAAATCCATTGATGGTGCAGGCTAAACGCGAATGAGGCCCGCTATAAGGCCTTGGAAACTCAAACATTTCTATCTTTGCTTTTTCGACCCACCGCTCTATCTATCCTGCGGTTTGTACAAGCCCTCAGCTTTTTATACCGTAATACACTATTGAACTATTGAACCAGGAGAAGAGCTGCGTTCTGACGACTGATTTAGCGACAACCAAACTAGAATTCGGCGAAGGAACTATCAGATTAGCTGCTGCTCAGAAAGTGAAGGATCTTGGTATTACGATAACAGGAGATTTTAATTTGGCTGCTAAATTTGCCGAAGCTGCAAACAAGGCTCGCAGAGAATATCAGTATCAGTATCACAGGGTGATAATCGACCAAGTCGAAACGAGTGCCCCGATTCTTTCGGAGGTGTGCTTGAAAACACCCACCAATACCAGGATTGATTCGTAAGTAACAGGCGTGTGTAACGGTGAATGGAAGATGGGAGATGTTTCATCACCGAAAGATGAGAGAGTTATGCATGTTGCATGTCCTATCGAATGAAAAGACGATGGACAGCCGAATTGTTCAGACTGCGCTCGGTGTTGTCATGCCGAAAACCTTGAATCTTTATTTCCTTATACAAATTAGTCGTGCGGCCTCACTTACAATACTACGTTCAATCCTGGGCACCGTTCTTAAAAAAAGATATCGCATGTCTCGAAAGGGTCCATCGCCTTGCGACTAGGATGGTTGAGGGTCAGACAGGAAAACCTGAGGCAAGACTCAAAGACCTCGATCTGTTCTCACTAAAGAGACGGCGTCTGAGAGGTGATCTAATAGAAGCCTTCAAGATTCTAAAGGGTCTTACAGTTGATAATATTACTAAAATCCTTAAACTTGCCCCTAAAGCAGCCACAAGGGGACATTCTATGAAACCTCTTAAGAGTAAGCCCAGGTTGCTGGCACGTGAACACTTTCAGCAACCGTGTGGTCAATTTCTGGAACAAGCTCCCAAATTGTATAGTAAACCTCCAAAATGTGTTGAGCTTTAAAAGGGGATTAGACGCTAAATGGCCTACCATATTTCCGCACATTGTCTAATAAAAACTTGAAAACAACAAAAAACGTATTTTTACATTTTTCACTTCATAACTGTCTAGGCCCGGGCAACCAGACAGCATGTTAGCCCACATGCATGTTATGACTGTGCTTCACTTTGCCTCGACTAGGCTAGTTATTTCATACACCACACATTGTTCACGCATGCTATCGCATTGTTTCCTGAATATATGACCTCTCACCGTGCTGGTGAAGGAAACCCCTTCCTTACTTTCCAGATATCCGGAAACAAGAACGTGTGAAACGTACTTTACTTTTCCTTTTGTGCGACTATCGCCTTCTGGAGGATGAGTCGGCTTCGTTGACGTCACGTGGGTGGCTACCCACGCTCGGCGGTTAGAAGCGAGATCCGCGCAGATTTTAAGCCAGGTTCGGTCCCACGTGCGCCATCCGTAAACCGATCGTAAACCAAGCAGATCCACACCCGATCTCACGGTGGCGAGCCAAGTCTTCACTTGTCCTCCGCGACGACAAAGCAATTTTGCGCAGGGTGTTGGCGATAGTGTCACGCTCGTCAGTTCGGCGTCCGAGCGTCTCAGGATGTGGCCTAACCATCTCAGTCAGTGTTGTCACAATATCGAACTCAGGCGATGGATATCGAAACAACGGTAACGAATCTCGTCATTCGTTACTCGCTCATCCCATCGAACATTGAGGATGCGTCGGAGACACCAGTGGTGGAAAACCTCTATTTTCCAACTATCCTCCACCCTCACAGGCCACGTCTCACATCCATAAGTGAGAACTGGGCGAATCGCCGCTCTGTAAACGCGCAGCTTTGTACGTCGGCTGATTTCTCTGATACCATCATACATCTCGTTAAAAGTGTTATTTATAGAAATTTTAGCCCGTCACCTGTATAGTTTGGTAACCGAGATATTTTAAACGTGTCCAACACGACGGACTCGTGAGCTCCGATCTTGTTGGCAACGTAGAGCCACTGTTTTTTAATTATGATTCTGTATTTCACTACCCGACGCAGTGTTAGTTTATTCGGGAACACCAAGAAGAACCACTGCGTTGGTCAGATTTTCCCCATTGTTTAAATTACATTTACTTTCCCACCGGTAGCACGGACGAAAAGTGTTCACCATCTCCAAATTCTCGCCATCAATATTGAGAGGTAGATGAGGTCCAGTGGCGGTGATAAAATACTTAGTTTTGCGCGTGTTGCTTCGTAGCCCAAGCATAGAAGCAAATGAGCCTCAGCATACTCCAAATCGGCAATCGAGGCGCTCGGACGCAGCATCACCGGCGTATTCTGAAAGCGCCTGCTTCATTGCCCAATCGATCACGAAGTTGAATAGTACAGGGGACGAAGGGCACCCTTGCCGAATACCAGTCCTAATGAGGAACGTCGAGGACACCATTCCATATGCGCATACGCGGCTCTGCGCGAATGAATAGTACGCTTGCATCATGCGCACAAGTTTCTCCGGCATACCATCCGCCAGCATCACACTCCACAGCGAATCTCGGTCGACGGAGACGAAGGCGGCTTCGAAGTCGATGAAACAAGCTGTTGTTGCCTGCTGATAACGGTAACAATGTTCCAGAATCAGACGCAATGTGAACAGCTGGTCGACGCAGCCCCGACCTCGACGAAAACCGCCTTCGTTGACTCGTGTACGTATATCCCTATCCTCCGTAAAGCAGCATAAAAGAATCACTGCAAAAACCTTCGCGGCGATGTCGATAAGGCTGATGCCACGGTAGTTGTCACACAATGAGGCATTCCCTTTCTTCAAGATGGGGATCAATAGTGAAGTGCCCCAGTCGCGTGGAAGCTCCTCTAGTTCCCATATCTTACGATACAAATCATGCAGTGGTTCAATCAGAACGGAAGAGCAGGCCTTGTACACCTCAGGGGGGACGCCATCTTCACCGGGGGACTTGTTTCTTAGTCGGCCGATGGCTCCGACTGTATACTCAATATCGAAGTGTCGGGTGCTCAACCGCATACCGTCGAAGGAAATCTGGGCGCGTAATTGGCTTTTAGCCATCTTCAGCCCTGTGCAACTTGAACTTGAACTAATGAGTAACAGTTGCTCTCCGTTGACCATGCAAAGAGTCAATAGGATTACCTACTACTTTACTTCCCTTCGAATTTGCCATCTCCGAACTTCTCTTTCTGCCGAAGTCTTGGATGCACCATCTCCTATTCTCGACACACTTATATTTACTCATCATCTCGTGCAGCATTTATGTGCTGTGCGGATAACATCGTGCTAAATTAATTGTCTAACGGTAGTGGGCTGTATGCTGAAACACGCTGGAGTCTTGCTACCATTTCTATTTCCCCCTTCATATCTGTCTAGGCCTGGGCAACATGACTGTGCAGCACTTTGCTTGGATCAGGCTTGTGCTTTCATTCGTTCATTCAAGAGACAAAGAAGCTTTAAAAACCACAGGAGTCATGTACAGTTGATCATCAATGTGAAGTTCAGTGAATGTTGGGGCTCCAAGGCCTTATAACGCGCCACGGATGTGCAATAGTGCAGCAGTTTTGCACTGCACAATTACGTGTATATTTGGTTGCCACCGAAATTGAGCTGCATGCGGAAACACTGCGATCTCACTACCATTTTCTCTTTTTTCTTTCTTCTATCTGTCCAGCCGTGGGCAATCTAACACACATGCGGTCATTGACTGTGCAAAACCTTGCCTAGGTTAGGCTAATTACTTCATGCGTACATACATAACCGGCCACATTTGCGTTCAGTCTGAGTTTTCTGACCCAGAGGCCAAAGACAGAAATGATGGTGCCGGCTTGTTCGTGATGGTTAGGACAATTTTTAAGAATGCCTCATCACCACTCGCCTACCACGCCTTCTTTTCATCATCATCATCATCATGAAGCACAAGTCTGGAGCCAGACAAAGTGCCAAGCAATATGAAGCAGGAAAAGCAGATAAGCAAGCGCGTGGAAAAGGGAAAGCAGGCAAGCGGAATACGCAAAAGCAAATGCACAAAAAAGCAGCTGGTTTTTGTAGTTTCACTGCATGCGACTTTTTGTTTTTTTGTTTTTTTAAATGTAAAATAATACCGAATAAAAAATTGACACATAATAAAATACACTGGCGCCATTGATTCCGGTCTGTATCCATATCGCGTAAGGTTTCCAGCCAACTATTAGGTAGAGTTTTTTGACCCCACCCAGGCAAACGAATACGCCCAACTGAGCCTACCGCTACGGTGAGTTTCTTTATCCCAACGCGCCACGTCATGGACTGGCCACCCGATCTTTTCTCCCAGCTTCTGTCAGGCTCTGCGAATAAGGCGCGGTACGGTAAACGGTGAGTTGGCATTCTTAAAACATGTCCCAACCATCGCAAGCGAGCAAGCATCAGCATTTCTCTCAGTCCGTGGCCACCTGGTCCTTCTTTTCACAGCAAGTTAAAGGCTAGTTGGAACAACCGAGTCGCCAGTCCATGACGTGGTGCGCTGGGATAAAAAAAAGTTCAATGGAACATTTCAGTTCATCTGGATGAGGTCCGAAAGATCGGCGTAAAATTTGTTTGAAAACCTTGAGTAATATGGCTACAAACAGAAGTCAATAATGCTAATTTAGTTTATTTTGCTTGTTATCATTTTTATCCTATAACGTTGCATTAACTATTTCTAAAAAAATGAGAAAAAGGAATAGCAAAGATTCTTATACAAGGAAGCTACAAAACTAAACCCTTTTTAGCGCATTTCTATATGCCGGTTACCCGTTATTTTACGCGTTCGATTATCTGCTTCATCTTCCTTGGCCAAGTGCTTTTACCGTCTGTGATGAGGATATAGATGTATACGTTCACAGAAGTAAAGAGACAAAGGCCAGTTAGAAAGGCTTAAATCTTCTAAAACTGGAGTACAGGAGCTGTAACAGAAAAGGAGAGACGTGAGATATATATACGAGAAAAAGGTGAGTTAATGAATCACTACACCGTCTCTGACTGAGAGACAGTTTAAGCTGCGGCCCGATTGTATATATACCTTTTAGCGAAGGCAAGATGCGCCGCACCCAATTGGACCTATCAGAATGGAGAATGAGACGTTCAAAATATTTGCAGTCTCATCGTAGTTTCCAGGAATAAAAATGAGTTTTATGGATATATAAGGATATTTCTGTCAACATTATGGTGCCTGTTAAACAGCTTTCCAAATATCGAATTATATCGAGTGGCATGCTTCATGCGAAAACGCGCTAGATTCTGACTGCCATTTCTATGGTTATTGCTGATATCTGTTCTGGGCAAGCTGACAGTATCTTATCCACAGTCTATGAGAGGACAACACTGTTTCGATCAGACTTGTTATTTCATGCATACATCCGCTCGTACAACAGTTTGCTTTCGCTTTACTATGCCAAATATCGTATGAAATTTGATTGGAAAACTGAACGCTTTAGTGCTCAGCGTGTGGTCACATGTAAATGCGAACGGTACACGTGACTATTCGTCCTGAATTTCAGATATTACTGTTCCCTACTTTATCAGTACCTGCTTTGTGTTGAGGCGATTGGTATGACGTTTAACATGTGGGGAGAGTAGGGCCCTGATGTAAAGCGTAGAATTACTAAAAATAGGCTTTATCCGTCACAGAGCTGAAGCATTATTAGTTATGTTTATAATGCCTAGTACAGTTCCACTACGTATCAAATCGAGGGTGACAAATCATCCAAATTTTAATTTCCTCTTATGGGTCAGGCAAGACTATCTATTATTGCTAGTCCTGTTCAACTATGTCGTCGTCTGGATTATGAATCATGCAATAACGGGCTACTACCGTGTGAAAGTTTCAATGATGATGATGCCGTTGTTGCCGAGATACCTCGTGCACACCTACACCGCATTAGTAGCTACGCTATAAAAGTCTGCCTCGAGATAACCGCAGCGAAAACCTAAGCATTTTCTTCTACGTCTTGCACGGATGTGCAATCGTGCTTGCACGGATGTGTAGTGATGCAACACCGGTGGTGTGCAGGCAACACCGTGCTGAATTAATTGGCCACAGTTAGCGAGCTGTATGATATGTCCTATCCAAGGACATTGAATGGTGCACAGGCAAAAACTGAAGTCACCAACCTATCACCGGCCACCGATAGGTGCGAACCTCTCTCGCTCCACTGCCTTGTGGGTAAAGGCTCGGAGTGGGACCCCGTAAACGAAATCTCCCCTACTTCGGTGTAGGCAACCGGGTATTATCATGCCTAAGTTCAACGATGCCGATGACAACGCTTTGTACCCCCCTTCTCGCTTTGTACATCTCATTGTTTATGTTAAACGGCACTATATCTGTATCAGATTGTGCAAATATAATAATAATAATAATAAATGCTCAATCAGGCTGGGGTATCACTTAAATTTCCTGTTTTATTATCTTTCAAATATCCTGATCAACCTGACAGTATCTTAGCCCACGTTCAGTCTCTGAATGTGCGGCACTTTACCCGGATCAGGCTGTGTTTACATTCTATACCAGGCAAGAGTCTTCCATTATTTAAGTTTCCAGCATTGTTCGACTGAATGCGTCCTAGTCTTCAAGTACCTCATTCCCAATATTTTATTCAATAGTCACGCGATTGATGTGAAGCCAAAGGTTGATCATATCTGCAATGTTTTTTTCAATTGTTAGGCACTTTTTGACGCACGCTCCTGATAAGTCTTAAAACTAAAATACGTGTTTGTTAAACAGACTTCCGCCTTGTTATACTTTTTGTATATGAGACGTGGCCACTAAGGTTACAGGATATGCCATCTTTTGAAGTGTTCCTTAAGATAATCTTGAGTGTCTGATACACCGGCCTTGTGTTTAACTTTGTAGTTTTCAGCGAATACCTTATACAGCTAAGGCTGAAGTGGTTTGACGACGTCTTTCAAAGGACAGACTGATAAATATTATCCTCTACTCTGGTACTTGGCTTCAAGGCTGTCAGTTAAACACCGAGTTTTCAACTGTTAATAAGGGGTATGATGTCCCAACACTGCCTACATTCATGTTGTTAGAAGATAGGAACATGTCAGGAATAATCTCGTTTTCCATCGACGTACGTGAGGTGGCGTGCTTCAAGTCATGAAGCTCGTGGAGCCAGTCGTACGAAGGTAGTAATTTTCCAGTTAGAACCCGACTACATAGATGTGCATTTAAACCGCACTTGTGTTCTGTTTGCTGATCTTGTTTACATCAATACTGAGCAGAATGCACCGGCCTGTTGGATTCCCACTAGAAGAATTTTGTATATACCTGTTTACAGTATTTTTGTGCTGTACGGCTAACATCGTGCTAAATTGTTTGGCCACCGGTAGTGAGCTGCATGCTGAAACACGCTGGAGTCTCACTACCATTTCTTTTTCATTTCTGTCTAGGCCTGAGCAACATGACAGTATATCAGCCCACGTGCTGTGCGGCAATTTGTCTGGATCAGGCTTGTGCTTTCATACCATACCATATATGTTTTTGATGATGTTGATGTTAAGACAACTTGATTTAATATTTGTTTTAACGAAGGTATAAACACAGTATTCCCAACCCCGTGCTAGCACTTTCACACACTGGGATGATGCTGATGAGTGGCGCAAGTATATTTAATGTGAAATAAAAGCTTGAAATTTTGGTTTTGATAGTATCAATTCACAAGTGTGAATCCAGGTAATGTACCGCATTATCGCAGAGTACACGTGTGCTAAGATACTGCTAGGTTGCCCAGGCCTAAACAAATATAAAAAACAAAAATTTTAGTTAGTCGTCTGCTGTTCCGTACCGCTGGCAAGTCAACATAGCACGGTGTTACCTGGGTTGTACAAACGTACTACATGATCGCTCAGCCGGCCAGGGTTTCTAGATTTCTACAATGTGTCTTGTTTTCCACGATGTGCAATTGTCTAATATTTCGTTACTGCACATGTAACATCTTGCTAAATCGATTTGCCCAAGGTATTGGACTGCATGCGAAAACATGCTGCAGGCATTGTATTTTCTCTTATATCTGTCCATACCTCGGCAACCTGAGAGTATCTTAGCCCACGCACAATCTCTGGCTCTATTGGTTTTTTACATGTATTCTGGCTTTTGATTTCATACACACTAGCCTGGGTGGAATTAACGACTCGACGCATTGACAATAGACACTAGAATTGAAACCTTTTTACACTATAGACCTTGTGAGCATAAACTATTAATAATATAAATGCACAAGATCGTTGCTCTATCTTTGTTCTATCCATTCCAAACTTTTCTGTTGACCGATTTCAAATGTATCAACTTTTTTATTGTGATGGAAACTCTAAGTTACTTTAATTTTATGACGTACCCCATCTCATTCATTGACAGGTTTTGCTACGAAATGGTCCAGTCCAATTCTTTATTTTCAAATCTGCGGCCATTTGCTAAAGCATAATATGACCGATCCTAGTTCTCTTTCTATCATTAGTCCCGCTACCGGACAAGAAAAATTATTCCCATGGACCACGTGCAAGGTAGCGTTACTTTTCAAGTAATTATCTTCTCAGGCCGGAGAATTTCGGGAAGAAAATGGGGAAATTGTGGACATTCTCAGTTGGATTGTCGAGGATGTAGATGAACTATCACGTGATGCAGAGCTGACCAAACTATTACGAAACGTGGATAAAACTTCTTATTCATCTGTTCACAAACTATGCACCTTTTATAACAATGCCATCACTACGCTACGAGAAAAGGTACTCCTTAAATTGTTCTAACCAACTCGTGTTCCTTGTAGTGGTCGCACACAGACACCAAACCATCATTTTTACACCGAAAAGCTACTCAGCCGCATGTACAATTCATCCTGTACCAGTGCTACAATCGAGCGGTAGCCGAGCCGGACAAACTAAATCAATACCCACCGTTTTCACCCCAGGTGTACGGGGAGACCTCGTTCGAATTGATCTCGCAAATGATCGACACGGTGAGCATATTGCCAGACGAATCGTTTATTGATCTTGGAAGCGGGGTGGGACAGGTGGTGTTGCAAGTCGCCGCGTGTAGCGATGCGAAATATTGTTACGGAATAGAGAAAGCGGAATATCCAGCCGCGTGTGCCTGCAGACTGGATTCCGAATTCCGGCATTGGATGGAGTTCTATGGGAAACCGTATCGTCCGTTCACAGTAAGTTTTCACTGTATTTGCGCCTCTACTTTTCTGCTTTTCGCGCACAATCGGATCATCTCATGCTGTTATACGTACTCCATTAACTAGTTTTTGAGCTGTTGTGATGGTTTACCCCACAGTTGAACCAACCTGCTTCATTGATGCCTCTAATCAGGGAGCCTACGCCCGGTGAAATTAGTGTAAACTGTTATAAATTGCGTACAACATGCATGAAATCACTGCCTAGTTCCAGACAAAGCGCTTTGTCATCGCGCTTCTTTGAGAATTCATGACTGCATTGCTTCATGTATGTATGAAATTATAAGCCTTTCAAACAAGATGAGAACACTTTGAATGAATGCGTGCGGGGCACCTCCTCCAGTTCCAAAGGTTGTCATAACCGGGGGTGGCAGTGGTGATAAACTCCCATTGTCTATAAAATGCTCCCATATGCCGCGCGTCTCAAATAGCCTCTGACAACCAAGTCCAGCTTCTGGCGTGCACAAGTGGCTCACCGAACTGCTTCTACCAACAGGAGAAGGGGTGAATGCGAGTGACTGGCTCTTGAAAACAAGTTTGCTTCGGGTAGATGGAGCTCGTTGACCTGGGAGGGCATTTCATCTAAGGAAAGGAAAACCCTGATTATAAACCTCCGCTGCCTTGCGGGGTACCCGATTACGGGAAAAGCTTCGTGAGAAAACCCCGAGGAAAATCTGGAGAAGAGTATCGTAGACGGTTATTTGGTGCACGTCACCTCTTTCTGACAACTCCCTGCTGCCTTACAGGTCGCACACGGTTGTGCAAAGGCTAGAGAAGCTGACTCGAACCAACGCCAAGTTTTGCTGTGGACGCCGCTTTGTCCCCAAATTTGCAAGACTTAATGGAAGCTGACTCATCCTCCACGGGGAAATAGCCGAAAAAAGAAAAAAGAAAGACGTCCTCCAGTGTGTCTGTGCATAATCCTATAACGTTTTATATCCCACCCTTTCACATCCCTTTAGGATTTTAACGTATCATGTTTGTATAGCAGTTAGGCACTGGATACTTGCTACCGATGTACTGCAATCCATGGTAATGATAATGTCTCACTTGTTCACACCCACACAGCTCGAGCGCGGTGATTTCCTCTCGGTCGAATACCAAGATCAAATCACATCGGCCGGCGTTCTGTTCGCGAACAATTTCGCCTTCGGACCCGAGGTGGATCATCAATTGAAGCAGCGATTTGCCAATTTGAAGGAAGGCGCGAGAATCATTTCTTCCAAGGCATTTTGTCCACTGAATTTCCGTATCACCGACAGAAATCTCGGAGGTTTGTCTTTCAGCGGTTGTGGTTGTTGTTGTTGTTGCTCTCCAGAGATATCCGTATCGTAGTCTGTCTTTGGGTCAACTTGTTTCCTATGTTTAATCTCTACGCATTATATGCTCATTCATGTTCCACATCAACACTGTTACCTCGCTATCCTTCCACGGATGTGCAATCGTGCATCATTTCTGTGCTGTGCGGCTAACACCGTGCTAAATTGATTGGCCAGAGGTAGTGAACTGCATGCTGAAACAGGCTGGAGTCTCACTACCATTTCCTGCTCTTTTTGCATTCTCATATCTGTCTAGGCCTGGGCAACCTGACAGTATCTTAGCCCACGCGCAGTCTTTGACTGTGCTTTCATACCATCATACCCTACCATATCCTTCCAACTGGGCGTTTTCAAATAGATAACGAAGAGACATTCTTTCCGCGGCATGAATATGTTTAAATAAAATGACAATCAGGGATGCATAAATTGATGGCATCCTTCGATTGGTCTCGACCATGGTTGTAAAACATAAGCGTATGATGGTTTCCATGTTTCCATCTCGTTGTAAATGACTAAACAATCTCTTCCGCAGCGCTCACAGCGGTAAGCAGTACTCGGTCGTTCGGTGTCAGTTATAAGCAGACGGCCCATCATCTACGATCACCAGCTGGGAACAGTATCTGTTCTTTGCTCGCTTGCAGATGACGCTTTATACCGCCTCTAAAACGAGCGTTCAAGTGCATGTTCTTCCCAACTCGTAGGGCCAATGTCATGAGCCAATGTCATATTGATTTTACAAAGAGGCCTAGAAACGTTGATAAAAAACTGTAACGGTAGTGAGACGGGACCAGAAATCATTGATCTTGATCCGTAGCAATCGACACCAGCATAACTTCGATTTAGGCAACACCGAGATATTATGGTATGAAAGCACAAGCCTGATCCAGGCAAAGTGCCGCAAAGTCAGAGACTGCACGCGGGCTAATAAACTGTCAGGTCGCTCAGGCCTAGAGGGGGGAAATAAAAATGGAAATGGTAGTGAGACTTCAGCATGCAGCTCACTAACGTTGGCCAATCATTTTAGCACGATGTTAGTCGCACAGCACAGAAATGCTGCACGATTGCACGCCCGTGCAGAGATATTAGCCAGATGAAACGAGATTATCTTGCTACATGGCATTCAGCAACAAGCTCAATAAATAAGCACATCTAGTTGGCTGCAACCTATTGACCGATGAGAAACCGCTCACAAAGTTGGCGGATGGTGAACTCTCCTGGGTGATGGTGAGGTACTGCCAGACACCAATAATTTCACCTACAAATCACACCTGATGATAGAATTTAGTCTGACGATGGAACGTACAACAGCAACATTCGCACCTTCCTCTAAAATTGCCGCTTGTTTCCACATAATTGGTAAATCAATTTCGCACAGTATTGGCTTACTGAGGTTGCCCGCTCTGGAAACCTTAACGCAGGGCCTTCGTGCATTGCTCACGATCGAATTGCGATCTCTATCGAATGGTAGCTCATTTGAGATGATTGATATGTGCCTCGTCACCACTTATCATATTCCGTCTTATTCACAGAGGAAGGGTGACGCGATGGAGTTTATGACGTGTCGCGCAGTCAGTTATATTCGTTTTCCATAGATTGAGATCGAAGGATCGACCTGATATTTGGTTAGATACATTACGCGATATGGCCGCAAGCCAAAATAGTTTTGTTACGCCTCATTATTTTTTTCATACATCAATGTATCCTATTTTGAACACCACCCAAAAATCACTATCAGATGCAGTGAACCTACAAGGCTTATCTTCCTTGCGTACTTCATGGTGCTTGGCTCAAGTTGTCTGGCTTCCATGAGGGTGATGACGATGATGATGATGATCGCATACTCCACCCATTGTTTCTCACCAACTCGAATTTTCACTACTACAAACTGTGTGTGTGCGAGCGCGCGTTTGCATGTACCACTACGCACTCTCGTGTGCTCTTCCTGTACGAATATCGATCCATTTGTAATGGCAACACAACTCATTTGCACACGCCACGTCATACCGTTTCTCACTTTTCATGTCGTTATGTGCAATGCCGTTTTGTCGACTGAACTCCATGGGGATGTTTGACATGTTTGATGTTGTGCCATTTTCTCGCTCCGGGGTTCGTTTGAACTGATCGCGTTGTTCGGTGAATAGATCTCGTTAAGATCACACAGATGATTGTGTTGTTTTGGTAAGTCTCTTGGGAGCTGCCACTCTGGACCCTCTCTGGCTAATCAGTGAACCACGGTGTTGACCGCATATCACAAAGTACTGAACCACCGGTATGGTATGGTATGAAAGCACAAGCCTGATCCAGGCAAAGTGCCGCACAGTCAGAGACTGCACGTGGGCTAAGATACTGCCAGGTTGCCCAGGCCTAGACAGATATAAAGGGGGAAAATAGAAATGATAGGGAGCCGCCAGCGTGTTTCAGCATGCAGCTCACTACCGTTGGCGAATCAATTTAGCATGATGTTAGCCGTACAAAACGGAAATGCTGCATGACGGCACATCCATGCACCGGTAGCATGCACCTAATGCGTAACTGGTTTAGAACCATGAAAAAATAAAATCTTAAACGAGTGGAATGGGCAGGACTTGAACAGCTAAGGAATCTATAGAAAAATAAGGACAAAGAAACTGTGATGTGATGCCTACACTTCGCATGGAACGGGTATTCAATCAACTTTTGGTGATGAATAGTGCGACACCTTTCTTGCGACTTTCACTGCCGTGCATCGTAACAAGGTTTCCTCCCAAAAGATGCTTATTGCAACACCGCCGTTGAACAAAGTTTCGAGAAATCCTACAGCGGTACAAATACTAAAAACTAAAACTGATCAGACCAATTTGAACGTTTGAGTTCCGCAAGTCTCTGTGCTTGGACCTCTTCTTGGTGTACATGAAAGATAATGGATGTAAGTCGATACTGTTTGCTGATGATATTAAAATATGGAAACGTGTCAGGTATGTTAATGACTGTATGTATGGCATTACAACGAGATCTGTACACAAGTTGCGCTTGTATGCCACTGTTGGGTAAGGGTGGTACGACCAACCTGTTCAATCACATGAGCCCCCACTCATGTAGACTGAGTTTGCAATCCATGACCGTGAAGATAAAAGCTCATTTGCATGCATTTCCGTCACACACACACCCCCCACGACCGGTTTCATGCTGTTTGCAGTCGTCAGGTAGGGACAGTAGGATCAGGATCCGCATGCGCTTGAAACAGTGGAGGAATGGTAAACAAGTTGTGCTTGTATGCCACTGTTGGGTAAGGTTGGTACGACCAACCTGTTTAATCATGTAGATTGGGTTTAAAACCCATGACCATGGAAGAATGGTAAGCAAGTTGCGCATACGGATCCTGATCCTACTGTCCCTACCTGATGAGTGCAAACAGCACGAAACCCGTCGTGGAGTGTGTGTGTGTGTAACGGAAATGCATGCACAGGAGCTTTTATATTCGGGATCTGTACACCTTATTTCGTTGGTCCCAAACAAACGAGTTACCATTTAACCATGCGAAATGTAAAATGCTGCGGCTTGGAAAATCTCTACACCACACGTATCAGTTTGGCACGCAAGATCTCGTCTGGACCACCGCAGAAACAGATCTCGGTATATGTGTGTCTTTTAACCTTAAACATGGACATCATTTTCGGACAGTGTACAATAAAGCCTGCCGTATCTTGAGTCTTGCACAAAGGATATTCAAGATTTTAATGCCCGATACTTTACCCTGGTTAATTAATACGTATGTACGTCCTGTTATGGAAACCGTGACGTGATGCCTACACTTCGTATGGAACGGGCATTCAATCAAGTTTTGTTTACGAGTAGTACGACACCTTTCTTGCGACTTTCACTGCCGTGCATCGTAACAAGGTTTCCTCGTCACTCCGATTGTGTCAATATATGCAAGATTAAGCAAACACTCCCAAAAGCTGCTTATTACAACCGCTGTTGAACAAAGTTTCGAGACATCCTACAGCGCGGTACTAGTGAAAATACTGCGCATGTCTTACAGCATCATCAACCAAATATTTTTAGGGTAGGTCTCAATAGTTTGAGGACAGCTGAATACCTTATTCCTTGTTCCCTATTTTGAAAGGATTTCGTCAAGTTGCGATTGCCTCCCATGCTTCTTTTCAAAATAGTTATCTAATAATTCCTCATCCGCTGTCTTCAAATCGGCCGTGCATAAAATTGATTTCTCAACATGTTTTTTCCGCTTTTTTCGTTAAATTTTAACTCCATCTGTGGGCAAATTACATCACATTGTTCGTATCAACTGAGGCCAATTTTGAACGAATTACAAGATACCGGTAATTGTTTGTGAAACTTTTGTCCCAAAACATTTGGTTACGGCATTTGCTAATAAACGGGATCATATGTGGAAATTATCAATCTAGATGAATAAGAAACATGGTTCAGTCGACAAATTGTAACTTGATGTTAGGACCTGCTCGTCAATTCGATGAAATTATTTGTAACCGCTGAAAATTCGTGTATACCAATAAACCCAATTTCTTCTTCTTTTTCCTGGTGTAGCCATTGGGTGTGCTGTACATAGAAACAGCCTTTCATGTACTCTCTCAACTTCATTCGATGAAATTACTACTTGGTCTGAAGAGAGATGCTCGTTTGTAAATTCTGGAAAATGTGTACACCTTGTGTTCACTAATTTTCGTGGTGATAAATGTGACATCTTTTGTAGCAATCTTCAGCGATCTAGTATCAACTTGTAAGGTATGTAGGAGTCACGATTTCCCACAATTCAAAGTGGACTTATCATCTTAATTCTATACTCACCCCACCCCTTAACTTTTAGTCTCAAAAACACTGATGACGTGTTTATTAGATTGTCTTGTACAAACAACTCGATGAATCCACTTTCAGCTGCGTGAGTCGAAATTGCAAGTGCAACAGAATGTTTTGTAATGTCTCGGTTAGAGCCGTTCGTTGGTAACGTTTCACTTCTGACACACAAGCTTTGTCAGACAATGGGTGACAGTGCTTTACTTTTGTGAGACTATCTACTCCTGGAGGATGAGACGGCTTCAGTGAAGGTTCTTGGGGATTTGGGTACAAAGCGGCGTCCCCAGCACAACTCGGCGTTTGTTCGAGTCAGCTTCTCTAGCGACCTGCAAGGCAGCAGGGAGTTGCCAGAAAGAGGTGTTCTACCAGACTCTGTTCCAGGTTTTTCCTCAGGGTTTTTTCCCGAAGCGTTTCCCGCGATCGGGTATCCCACAAGGCAGCGGAGGTTGAAAATCAGGGTTTTCCTTCCCTTAGATGAAACGATCTCCCAGGCTAACGAGCTCCATCTGCCCGAAGCAAACCGGTTTTCAGGCGCCAGTCACTCGCCTTCGCACCTTCTCCTGTTGGTAAAAGCAGTTCCGCTGGGCTCGGTGAGCCACTTGTGCAGGCCAGAAGCTGGACTTGGTTGTCAAACAATGGGTGACAGTACGAACATCCGGTCACATATCTGTCTCGCCCTGGGCAACCTGACAGTGCGGCACTTTGCCTGGATCAGACTTGTGCTTTCATACCATACACCTGACCAATCCAAAGCTGGCTAAGATCTGCACAGTCCACGGTAGGCGCTGAACTTGCTGTTCTCGGTCTCATTTGCAACTTGGATCATTGTGGTTCCGTATTCATACATCCATTTTTCGCATCCTCTTTCAGACATTGGCTCAATCATGCACGTGAGCTGTCTGAATCCGATTCAAGACGCCGTCTCCTGGACTGACAAGCCGTTCAGTTACTACGTGCACACAATCGACCGCTCCCTGGTGCGTTCAATAATCATAATCGTTTTGTTATTGTTGAAGGCTGTATTACCACGACTACGGCCGTCGCACGCAGCTCCGTTTGCACTCAACATTTTTTCCGCTTGAATGCCACGTGACGTGTGCGCACTTTTAGCGTCCTGTGTTTTGGTTTTGGTTTGTTTCTCACTTTCTAAGCGGTCTCATTTTTGTGTTTGTCACGTCGCAGCATTTGTTGTGGTTAATGCTTTCGATACGTCTACTAGAGTATTCTCGACTCCATTTCTCTACTTTCGTGGTGGTGTAAAATTGACGCTCAAACCAAACGCGGGATCCAGGCAGAATATGTATGAAATCCAACGTCTTGGCTCAAGCAATGTGCCGCACAGTCATACACTGCACGGGGACTAAGATTGCGTCAAGTTGCCCAGGCCTAAATTTGCAATGGTAGTGAGACTTTAGCGTGTATTTGCGTGCAGCCCACTACCGGTGGCAAATCAATTTATCACAGTGTTTCCTGTGCACTAAGAAAGTGCTACACGATTGCCCGTCAGTGCAAGCAGGTGCTGCACAGTCAGAGACTGTACTCGGCTAAAATACTTCCAGATTGCCCAGCCCTAGTCAGATGTAACATGGCCAAATGACAGTGAGACTCCTGCCCGTTTCCACATGCAGCTCACCACTGTTGACTAATTACTGCAGCTCTGCGTTGCTGACGCAGTACAGAATGTCTGCTATTGTCGATTGGAATATGTTTGGGACCGATCGTGTATTCATAATGCAAAGAAATTTGAGTGGAA